>ML783100.1:806102-818104 GCA_009831015.1 Picea engelmannii
GGTATCAGAGCATAGGTTTTTGAAGACTTGATTATTTGCAAGTGTTTTTTTTTCTGATGCTCACAAGGTTGAAACTCACAAGAGGAGAAGGTCAACTTGTAGAGCCAAGTTCTCATCCTTCAAGGAGGAAGCTTATATCATCATCGCAAGTTTCAAGGAGGAATTCACCAAGTATGGATCATGAAGAGAGTCATGAACATATTCCTGCAGAAGATGAAGATCTGAGAAAGGTTGTCATGGAAATAAGAGAAATGATGAAAATCTTGATGGAAAGGAATACATGATTTCATGGTGAAGGCTCCAACCCTTCAAAGAACAAGGAAGACAGTGGTGATTAAACTCCAAATGGAAATGGAGGGAATGGTGCTTCTCCACCACCCTCACCTCCATCTTCTTCTTCTTCTACCGATTCAAGACCTCTTCTGAATTCTCCAAAAGGACATGGTAAAACTCCTTCACAAATTCCCTCATTAAATCTTGATATTAAATTCGAATTGCCAATGTACAATGGAGAAGTAAATGCTGAGAAATTAGATAATTGGATTCGTCAGATTGAGGTGTATTGTAGGATACAAAAAATTCAAGATGATGGAACTAAGAGTCAGCTTGCTTCTTTAAGATTGGATAGTGCAACACTCATTTGGTGGGAATCCTAGACTCAGGAGGACATGAAGAAACATGGTAAAATTTTAACCTCCTGGAATGATTTTATTGTTAAAATTAAAAGACAATTTTACCCATTGGCATATATGCAAAAAGCTACTATGGATTGGCAAAATTTTAGACAATCTAAAGGACAAAATGTGCAAAGCTTTACTCAAGAATTTAGGAGAAGAGCTTTGGTTTTGGGAGTAGATTTGTCTTCTCAAGAAACTTTACTCAAATATATCAGAGCTTTACATAGTTATTTGAGACATACAATACTCATGTTTAATCCTTGAAATCTAGATGAAGTTTGTGTTCAGGCCACTCACTTGGAAGCAAGAGGAAGGAACGAAACTCATGAGGGTAACAAGAAGCCTTTCAGTCATGGAGACAAAGGAAAGAGGAAGTTCAAGGGAAATGGAAAAAATAATGCTACTATAAAGAAAGAGGGAGAAAAATTCACATGCAAACATTGTTCAAGAGATGGCCATGATGAAGACCATTGTTGGAAACTTCATCCTGAAAGAAGACCCAAAAAGTTTGGCAACAAAGGGAAGACAAAGACTGTTGCAACCATACAACATGATTTAGCTTCTGATTAGGGTGATGAAACAAAGATCACAGCCATGGTTTATCAAGGTAATGGTTCTATTGCAAGTACTAGTTCTTCAAGTAACAATAATCTCAATGTAACCTGACAAGAAAAAGAGAGAAATGAACTTTTTCACATAAGGGTTGTTTCAAAGCATACCAAAATAGATACTCTATTTGATACTGGATCTCAAGAAAACCTTATATCTGAAGAAATTGTTAAGAAATTGAAATTGGAAACAATTCCACATCCTAAGCCATACCCTCTTGGTTGGATATGTGATAATTCTAAATTACAGGTGACAAGAAGGTGTAAACTTAGGTTTGCTATCACTGCAAATTTTATTGATGAGGTAGAGTTTGATGTTATTCCTTTGGATATCTGTGGTATTGTGTTGGGGAGCCCATATTTACATGATAGGAAAGTTATTTTTCATCGTCATGAGAATAAGTATCACTTGTTTAAGAATGGAGTTGAGTACATTGTTAGAGCCCATACAAAGAAGATGAATTTATCACTTGTAAATGTGAGATAAATGAAGAGATTAGTTAATGCTAGCAAGAATTTTGTTCTCTTAATGATTAAACCCAAAGATGATATTGAAAACGAAGTTTTTCAAGGTTGTGATGCAAAGTTGAAATCTGATCTATATGAGGTTGTTAATCAATATGATGAAATGTTTAAAGAACCAAAGGGATTACCTCCAAAAAGGGGTATCCAACATGAAATTCAATTGCAACAAGATTGTCCTCTTCCAAACATTGGTATGTACAAAATGTCAGTCATGGAGAATGCCGAAATAAAAAAACAAATCCAAGAGTTGCTCGACAAAGGGGTCATTGTACCAAGCTCATCGCCATGTGGATCTCCAATTGTGTTAGTGCCAAAGAAAGATGGTACATGGCATATGTGTGTTGATTTCAGGGCTTTGAACAAGATTACGGTAAGGAATCATTATCCTCTTCCTAGAATTGATGATTTTCTTGATCAATTGAAAGATCCTAAATATTTTACTAAGTTAGATTTGAGAAGTGGATATCATCAGATCAGGATTGCCAAAGGAGACACATGGAAGACGGCTTTCAAAACAAGGCAAGGTTTGTTTGAATGGATGGTAATGCCTTTTGGACTTTGCAATGCACCTGCTACTTTCATGAGAGTTATGAATGATGTCTTAAGGCCTTTTCTTGATATTGTGTTATTATCTACTTAGATGACATTTTGATCTTTAACAAATCTCGTGAAGAGCATGTTAAACATGTGAAACAAGTTTTGGATGTTTTGAGAAAGGAAAAGTTATTTTTGAAGATGTCCAAATGTGAGTTAGGAAAGACTTCAATTATTTACTTAGGGCATATTTTTGGTGGAGGCGAATTAAAAATTGATCCCTCCAAGGTCAAAGTCATATTGGAATGGCCCAAGCCCAACAATGTGACAGAGGTAAGAAGTTTTTTGGGAGCAGCCCCATATTGGAGAAAGTTTATAGCTAACTTTTCTTCCATTGCAGCTCCATTACATGCAATGAAAAGTGTCAAGAAAGTTTTTCAATGGGGAGGCAAGCAACATAAGTCTTTTGATAATTTGAAAGAGAAGATCAGTTCAGTGCCAGTTCTTGCACTTCCAAATTTAAGACAACCTTTTGAAATCCAAACAGATGCAAGCAATTATGCAATGGGAGCAGTATTGCTACAACATGGTAAGCCCATTTGTTTTCATTTTGAAACTTTTAATGGTGCCTTGATTAACTATCCTACTTATGATAAGGAGTTGTATGCATTGGTGGAAAGTGTGAAAAAATGGAAACATTATTTGTTGGGGAAAGAAACCATTGTCCACACAGATCATCAACCACTGCAATACTTACAATCACAAACAAAGCTACAACAAGCTAGGAAATTCAGATGGATGGGTTTTCTACAATAGTTCCACTTGGTCATCAGGTATAAGAAGGGAATTTATAGCAAAGTTGCTAATATTCTTTCAAGGCCTATTATTAGTGCTTCAGTTATTCTTAAGCATAGTCCTATCATGCATGAGAGTTACGTTGAGAAATATGCTTTAGATACTGATTTTAAAGAAGTATATCAGACTTTGTGTCATTCTAACCATGTTGAGGAATTGGATTACCATGTGCATGATAATATTTTGTATCATCTTAGCAAGCTATGTATTCCACAGGGTGAAAGAATCAACATAATAAGAGAAGCCCATTCTTCTCTTATTGCTGGTCACTTTGGTGTAGGCAAGACAGTGGCTAATTTGCAAAGGTACTGTTATTGGCCTAAAATGAATGAAAGTGTTTCGAGATATGTACGAGGATGTTCATTATGTGCCACAAGCAAACCTAGCAATCGGAAATTGGGTTTGTATACTCCACTTCCGGTTCCTTCTCGTCCTTGGGAAAGTATTTCTATGGACTTTCTAGGAGGTCTACCTATGTCTAGACCAAATCATGATTATCTTTATGTTGTGGTTGATCGATTTAGAAAAATGTGTATTTTATACCTTGTAAGAAGCAAGTTACAGCGGAGAAAATGGCACAAATGTTCTTTCAAAATGTTTGGGTGCATTTTGGATTGCCTAAATCCATTATTTCTGATTGGGATTCTCGATTTATTGGAAGTTTTTGGTCGAGTTTATGGGCACTCATGGACACCAAGTTGAAAAAGAGCACATCTTTTTATCCCCAAACTGATGGTCAGAAAGAAGTGGTAAATAGAACAATGGTGCATCTTCTTCGTGGTTATTGTAGCAAGCATCCTAAACTTTGGGATGAGCATTTACACTACATTCAACATGCTTACAATTGAGCTAAGCACTCTTCTACTCAAACGTCGCCGTTTGAAGCATGTTTTGGATATTTGCCCAAATCTCCTTTAGATTTTATATTTGAGAAGGATATTGCTATTTATGGTCAATATGACATTGATAGGACAAAAAAGTTCATTGAACAAATTCAGTCGATACATCAAATGGTGCAAGAGTAGTTGGAAAAGAGTCAAGCCAAGTACAAGACGAGACATGACAAGCATCGTGTCGATCACAGTTTCCAAGTTGGAGATGAAGTTTGGATTTACATTAGTAAGGAGAGGCTTAAAGGAGAAGGTAAAAAATTGAAACCAATTTGATATGGTCCCTTTAAGATTATTGACAAGATTGGTAACAATGCCTTCCGTTTAGATTTGCCTCCTTATATGCAAATGTATGCAGTTGTTAATGTTGAGAATTTGAAATTGTATGAGCCTCCTTTGATTGATGATCAAGGAGAGAATGTTCATATTCCTTATATAGATGATTTTTCCCTAGAATACCTTATAGAACTGCATGAAAACACCATCCTTGACAGGAGAATGCGAACTTCAAAATGAGGAAATGTGGAGTATCTTCGAGTTGGTCTTAAAGGTACGAATCCAAGCAAAGCCAAGTGGTTTGAGGTTGGAAAGGTGAGGGAACTATACCCTCATCTTCATATAGATTGAAAATAGTCTTTTGGAGGTCCACAAGCTTTCCAATGGGGAGGTGTGATCTAGGGGATCAAATTTTGCTCAAAAATTCAAAGTGCTCGGAATTGCTTCAAATTGAATGGGAGCGTAGGCCTCGTTGTTACGAACCCAACACAACTCCTTTGGGTTCAAACAAACATTAGGAGTGAGAGATATCACGTTCTGTTCAAAATGACAAACAGTTAAAAAAAAGGGATGCTGACTGTACATTCCATACAGATGCTGACGTGGCATGTTCGTACAACACGTGGAAGAGATGGATTGGCAAGACCGTACGACACATGGCATTCATTCGTTGACAGATATGGATGAATGATATTGCGACACGTAGCAGATTTTGGTTGATTGTACGCTGCCACGTGGCCCAGTCGTGGGCTACCACATGGCACCTTGTTATTGGCTGGTTATATAAACTTTATTTGGAGTCCACCGAATTCGACCTCGTGACCTCCACCCACATGCATAGCCTTTGCAAAGTCCGCACCACCAATGCCCCACCATAGTAGTTCTTACTATGTAATAGTTTTAAAACTATTTGAATTTTTTTATGTGGATAGTCGGGGCATGTCGGGGCTAGGGCTTAGCCCCAACCCGTGGTCGTATATACAATATCATATGACCCTCTATCACACCGGTTGGCGCATGTGCATGATTTGGTTTTGTATGTGGTTTAAACAGTTATAACCAATGCCCGCCACTTGTCCCTTTTCTATTAGCCTTTGGGACGGAGCCCCGTTTGCATTTATGCGTGGTCACATGGGCCACATGACCTCGGCCTTGGCGGTTAAGGGCTAGGTGTGCCCATAACTGTCCTACAGTTCGCACCATTTGTGCAGTTGCACCCGGTGATGAGTTTTAACACTTAAATATGCATGGGGGCTAGGTTGAGCCAATAGGGGTGCAATTTTTCGATGCAGAGACAACAAGTTTGAAGGGGAACTTCCAGGAAGCCTATCTTCTTCAATTTTTTTCCAAACAAGGTGTTGAAAAAGCTCAGCTAGGGGTTTTTGGACGTTCTAGACCCATTGGAGCCATTTATTTGGCATTTTGAGCATTGTAAAACACACATTTGAGGACTTTGAGAAAATAATACAAAAGATCCATTGGAAGTTGGACCACGAGATGTAGCCCAAGAGAGGGGTGAACTCCTTTATCATTTGTTGTGTTATGTGTTTTATGTTCACTGTTTATTGTTGTGGTTATATGCATCTTGAATGAGTAATTTATATAAAGGATGTGTTGCAAAATTGATCCATTTGAATTTTAACACATAAATTAAAATCTTGCAAATAATTTCAAGAATACAAGTCTTCTTCATTTTTAGATCAGTGTTTTTCCAACTGTCTCGTATCTTCGCGCTGGCTCACTGCTGGCTATGCTTGCATGCCCTTATGATTCTCCTGCATCAAGGTGGCTCCTATTATTGCAAGAATTTAATATCACTATGCTTGACCGACCTGGAAAGGATAATGTAGTAGCTGATTTTCTTTCCCGAATAAAAAATGAGGATGATGATATCCCTATAGATGATATTTTCCTAGATGAGCACCTTTTTTCCCTTTCTATCAATACCCCATGGTTTGTAGATATGGAAAATTATCTGGCTACTAGGAAGCTACCGTCTCATTTGTCACCTTATGAAAAGCATAAAATTATTACACAGAGTGGTAATTACTCTTGGGTTGGTCATGACCGTTTTCGCACAGGCCCTAGTTTGATTATTCATAGATGTTTCCGAGAGGATGAGGTACTAGAAATACTATGAAGTTTTCATGATGGACCATGTGGTGGCCATTTTTTTGATAAATGCACAACATATAAAGTGATACATCTGGGTTACTATTGGCCTAGCATCTTCAAAGATGCTGCCAAGTATGTAAGAAGTTGTGATAGTTGCCAAAGGATAGGAAGACCTACGTCAGCTGATGAAATTCCTTTGCATGCCCTAGTTATGATATAACCCTTTGAAAAATGGGACCTCAACTTTGTAGGACCAATTTCACCCATGTCCCATAGGAAGAACTATATTTTGAATTGTACATACTATGTCACCAAATGGGTAGAGGCAAAAGCCCTATTCAGGGATACAAATAAGTCTGTTGTCGAATTCATCTATGAAGACATATTTACCTGCTTCAGTGTCCCTCATGAAATTGTTACAAACCAAGGCACTCAATTCACATCCAAGCTAATGAGAGAGCTAACAAAGAAATATGGGATTAAACACTGTAAATATTCTCCATACCACCCGCAAGCCAATGGTCAGGTAGAATCCACAAAAAACGTTCTGGAAGCCATCTTGACTAAGACTGTTCAATTACATCACTGGGATTGGGTTGATAGGCTCCCAGATTCTTTTTGGGCATAACAGATCACCTGGAGAAATACCACTGGGCATACCCCTTATGCGCTAGTGTACAGGAAACAAGTACTTCTACCAATAGAATTCCAAGTAAGGATGATCCAGATTTTATGAGTAGAAGGAAATAAATAAAAATTATTAACAGGAGCTTAACACAAAATAACAAAGATACAGTAAAACTGGTTTTCTATTCAATAACGAAATAAGTTGAAACTGTAAAATGCAGCGGAAACAAGCTTGTTGGAATGGTGGCATCTTATCTCTAAGAAGAGATGTGAAGGCTGCGCACATTCGCAAGAAGAAGATTACAATGAGGCTCTGAAGGCATTTTTACAATAAAAAAGAATTCCAAAAACCCTAGACATCCAAAAACCTAACCCTAGAATATGAAGCACTGAAAGTCATGTAGGCTCTGTTTGGGTAAGTTAGTACATCAACTTCTCGGGGTTGTAACTTTTGCATACGATCTCCATTTTAGGCGTGTGATAGCCCGTTGGAAATTTATCATCGAGGAAATTCATTTTGGGGATTCAATTATGCCTTTGTCCATCATTGAGGATCTAGATCTCGATTTGTTTTTATCTAGGCCCTCAAAATGGCCTCGGAAGTTAAAACTGCTAAAAATAGTAAATTGCCAAAATTGTCAAAACACTGTTTTGAGCCAGTTGGAAAAGGTGGGTGGCCACCGATATCCATATGGATCAAAGGACCTTCTATATTTTCGTATAACTAGGATTGAAATTAGATGAGGCTCAAAAGGAACGATCCCTACAATTGAATGAGTTGGATGAAATTAGACAAGATGCCATCTAATGGACGATATTAGTCCAAAACCAGACGAGCAAGTGGCATGAAAAGTTTATTAAGAAGAAGCACTTCCAACTTGGTGATTGGGCTCTTTTGTTTGATTCCCAATTCAAAACCTTCGAAAGAAAACTCACCACCCGGTGGTTGGGCCCTTACTAGGTAGACACTGTATATGAAAATGGAGCTGTAAAAATTAAAACAATTGACGATGGACAAGTCTCCTTTGTAGTAAATGGACACTGACACAAATTTTATCATAAGACCATTTCCAAAGAGGATTTTCTACAGGTCATGTCAACTGAAAAATCATTGGCCTTAGTAGATAGGGAAGTCCCCCGTTGTTCTTGAAAAGTTTTCTGAATTTCCTATTGTATATATGTAAATAGTTTTTGAATTTTGTTAATAAGGAAATTCTAGAGATTTCTGTAAGTATTTATTTCACCAGGAGTACATAGTTTCAAGGATATTTCCTCAAAACATTGTTACACTTGAATTTTGTGTTTTCTAAAGCATAAAATGAATATTGACTTACTATAATTAGCCATATTTTTGTAAAAAATCTCATTTTTTAAGGCATTCTAAAGCAATTTCTCTTGAAACTCTTCACCACTGTATAAGGAAGTGATACCATAACTATCAATCCTAGAGGTATCTCATATAGTTTTTCCAAGAAACTTGAGTAAGTGAGTCAAGTGTCTTTATCAAAGAGTAACAAGGAGGTCTAATTAGTGGTTAGTCATGGAAACATCACAATAATTACAAAAGAAGAAAGTGAGTTGAGCCTAGAGATACCTTTCTGTTCTTTCTCAATGGTACCATCCACTACACACTAAATAGCTTTATTATATCATATATTTAGATAGGCCACGTCCACTTAAGTACCCTTTACATCAAGTGTTATGAACATAAATATACATATATCATAGATATTCATAACACAATAATTAATAAATAATAATTATTAATAACGAAAGGTCATGTCTCAAAGGACATGACTATTGGATAAGGGCACCCCTGCGTGGGTATATAAACGAGCCCTCATTCTCAATTGTAAATCATCTATCTTATATCTTACTATTCATTTATTATTTACAGTCCTATATGGATTACTTTGTTATATTCCAAGTATTTTGGATAATTCTTGTGTGAGCGAACTTTGTTCGTCTCATCAAGACAATCACTAAGTAATATAAACATAAAGTCATCCTCTAACATAAATACCATCCCAATTGAAAAATAGAAAGAAAATGTTGTTTTCAGAGCTGTCCCCCCATCTTTTTGCATAAAGAAATCTTATACTAAAATCTTAAAAGATGGAGGGCCAATCTCTGAGGGTGTAAGAGGCTAACCCACCAGGATAATGAACAGGTCTGTTGAAAACGGGTACTGGCCTGTGGTATGACTAAGTAAACCCGTCGGAGTACTAAATAGGCTTGCTTGCAGCGGGGCATTCTACCTAGCGAGGATGGTAATATGACAAAAAAAAAGTAATAAATTTAAACTTGTCCTAATGTATGACATTACTTGAAGACAAAGTTGACATGAAGTATGTGTGGTTAATATAAGGTTAATGAACTCCATAAACTTGCCATTGGGAAATAGATCTAATACTATCTTGAAACTCTCTTACCTACCTCTTCTTATCTATATATATGATCTCTTATCCTATAAGTGGGGCCATCTCCTAACAATCTCTTCAGACCAATTGAAATTTATCTTTACACTTGACATACTATATATCTTTTTCTATTGGGGGAATAGACTGGTTTCCTATACTTTTGATTGTGAGGTGTCATAATACTTAGGTGTGGGGGAGGGGTTCATGAGCTGACAAATGATCACTATCTGGAGAAATAAATCTTTGCAGGAATTTTTGTATTATTTCCATGATACAGGTTGTTACATTAACAATCTTTTTATGTTTGAAGTGATAAACTCTTGTGTGCTATAAACTATTGAACATATACTTAACAAACCACTATTTATCGAATTACTTTTCATTACAAGATGTACATTGTAGGATTGAAAAGTACATGTTTTATGCTTGCTATAACCTGATCATTATAGGTTTGACCTTATATTTCATATGCAAGAGGATTGAGTGAGCATGATAGAAAAATCAACAACAATGGAGCATTCTGCCTCTGCTCATTAACCACTATGATAGTCAAAAACATTTCAAATTTGCAGGTTGTTCATGACAAGAGGTGAAAGTGTATTTAAGACAGAGGTGTCATATGAATTGTCGTATGAAATACCATATGAGGTATAGAACAAAGTGCCATATGAATTACACACCAGTAACTGTCCTAAATTCCAGGTAACCAAGAATCAATGACATTCAATTGAATTGGTTGTAGGTAATTGATTGAATATTCTTTAATATGTTCATGATCAAATGTCCAAGTCAAAAGACTTGGACATTGATCTAACTGTGCATAATTACATTTCCCCCATTAGATCCAAGCGCAGGACCCGACTACCATTGGATCGAGGAGAACCTGCACGATCCTTAAAGAACAAGGAGAAGTGGGCGTAATCGCGATATGCGAAATCGCGACGTAATCTGAGCCGTTAAATAGAGATCAGACGTGGACCGTTGATCTTAGCTCCATCTCAGATTTTCTCGGATCGCGACTTGGAGAGTCGAGATGATTCATCTCCAGATCCACGGGATGCGAGATCGCGATTTAATCAAGGACCGTTGGATCAAGAATATATGTGGCAAAAGATCGTCATATCGCTGACTGGAAAGTCAAAAGAACAACAAGATGCGAGATCTCGATTTAATCAAGGACCGTTGGATCAAGAGGACACGTGGCAAAATATCGTCATCTCGCTAACTGGAAAGTCAAAAGAACAACGAGATGTGAGATCGCAATTTAATCAAGGACCATTGGATCAAGAGAACACGTGGCAAAATATCGTCATCTCGCTGACTGGAAAATCAGAGGAACAACGAGATGCGAGATCGCAATTTAATTGTGGACCATTGGATCAAGAGGACGCGTGGCGAAAGATTAGAGCACCATAAAGCTCCATCTCGGAGTCTCGCCTATCGTGACTTGGAGTGACGAGAACCTCCATCACAGGAATTGTGAGATGTGAGATCGCGAAAAGATCAGGACCGTCAGATCACCAAGGATTCTGGACCATTGATCTAAGAGTCTCGCCTATCTCGACTTTGTGTGACGAAAATCTCAATCTTAGGATCAATGAGATGTGAGATCACGAAATGATCGTGACCGTAAATACATAAAAATATGTGGACCATTGATCTAAGAGTCTCGCCTATCACGACTTGGAGTGACAAAAATCTCCATCTTAGGATCAGCAAGATGCGAGATCAAGAAATGATCCTGACCGTCAATACATCAAAATATGTTGATCGTTGATCTAAGAGTCTCGCCTATTGCGACTTGGAGTGACGAAAATATCCAATGAAGGAACAATGAGATGTGAGGTCACGATGAGATCAGGACCGTTGATTCATCAAGATCATGAGCCGTCGATCATGGTCGATGAAGATCAAGAGTTCGACTGTCACAGAGAAGACGAAGAGTCTCAACTGTCAGAGAGGCTGAGGAATATCAGCATAACACCCAGTGATGTTGGGCACGCGGGGCGAACCACCAGATAAGCTAAAGAGTCAAGATGATGGTCAGATAGATCACTCGAGAGGTGGAGGATAACGACGTAGAGTATGCATGCAGAGGTATGGAGAACATTGCATGCACAAGGTGCACAGAAGCTATAAATACACAGTATAGAGAAGAGATCGCGTTGTTGTTGTTGTTCGAGTGGTGGTGTTTGTTGATGTGGAAAGTGATTCATGCGAGAAGAAGGAAGATTGTGCAGCAGCTGGATTGATCTGAAGAGAAACTATGCAGTTAATGGACATGGCGCACAGAGGATAAATCGCAGAAGAACAGACAGTGCAAGTGAGATGGGCAGAAAGGCAGTGTGGCAGAAAGAGCAACGAGATACAGCAGAACAGTGATAAGTCGGGTAAGCCATTGTTGAACATTATATCACTGTAGTAAGTTTCAGATTCAAAGATTTATATTTCAGGGTGGTTGGGAGGTGCTAGGGA
>ML783100.1:831834-923715 GCA_009831015.1 Picea engelmannii
AACATAAATTTATATATATGAATCACATCAACAAAACTAAAAAAAGTATAAAAAATTAATATTTCTGACCCTTTAAGAAATAATTCTCAATTCTTCTTTATTTCTTCTTCTTCCTTTTATCATTTCTATAAAGAAAAAAACTAATAATTATAAATAGAAAAAAAAATGATAACATAAATTTATATGTATGAATCACATCAACTAAATTACAAAAAATACAAAAAATAATAATAAAAAATGCATATAAAATAACACAAATTAATATACAACCCAAATATATGTTGGAGTTACTTCACACACATATAGGATTTCTTTTTCCTAAGTTTTTTCCTTGTTTATTAGTTATAATTAGTCATTATTCAGTCTCCTATAATTTAGGGGAGAATATTCCACCAAGAGAATATTCTTTTTCACTTGACACTTCAGTTTGACTAGTTGAGTTGAGTTTAGATGTTGCATTGGTTTTGTCACCATGCAACATTGGGATCATCACCATGCTAATTAGACCTTGCCTTGGTATCATCACCAGAGTGGCACATTAGCCTTGATTCCCTGAGTTAACTCCTCACTACTCTTTGTTCAATTAGTTAACTGAAGACTAGTTGACTAGTTAACTCAACTAGGTGGCAGTTCACTCCCATAACTGCCTGAGAGACTAGACTAGGTGGAAGTTCACTCCCGTAACTCCTGGTGTGTGTCCATATCACTATATAACACCACTATGGTGCATTGGTTATCCTCCATTCGAACTCATTGAGTTATACAGAGTATATCATGTGTAAATTATTCATTATTCATAACGGTTAATGCGAATTCTTTTATTCTTTCTCTCCTTATTCTTTCTAAAATTCTCTCTGAACATGTGTGTATCATTGTTTATATATATCTATTCTATGGAGTTTCAACACATTTACATGGTATCATAGCCGACGAACTGCTAAGCAAAATCTACAAAAAAAAAATTGCAGGTACAAAAGATTGAAGACATCAGAAAGATGGAATTCCAAAAAGAATTCATTCTTACACCTTACAACTATTTTAAATGGAAGGAGAAAATATCCATACATCTCCAAACCATAGGTTTGAACAGGTTAACCTTGAATACAGATATAGAACCAACATCAGCCATAGAAAAATCCAAGTACTTAAAGCACATGGATGAGGCACTCCTTTTCACATATCTTCCTGTAAGACTCCCAATGAAGCCTGGACCACCTTGGAAGGGCTCTCTAGAAAATGGGATGAGATGAGGGGACACATGCTAGAGGTGGAGCTTCTCACATTGTATCAAAAAATCTTCGACAATATCCAATATTTCTTTACAAAATTCAAGGATTTACTGTCGCAACTCAAAGCTTGTGGGGTTGATAAATCGAAGGAAGAGAAACAAATGGTTCTCACCATTCTCTCCAATATTGGTCCTTACTTCTCTACATTCATATCCACATTCCATACTATCAGATTCACCTCTGGAGCCACCTGGAATATTCCTTCTATTGAGGATTTTATCGAATCCCTGACACAAGAGTAAACCAAGCTCATAAACATGGTAACAATCAAAGGCCCAAGGGCGCATGAACTCACTGTGCATGATGAAAAACACAATATCATAAATCTAAAGATAAAGATAAATGGAAATCTCATGCACATGCGAAGAAGGAAGGGTACACAAAACCTTTCACTAATGCCTATAGATCTAAAGGAGAAAAGGGAAGAAAATGAGAGAAATGCACATACTGTCACAAAGGATTCCATTCAGAATCTACATGCATGCAAAAACAAATAGATCTGATGTCTCAAATACTTCAGCAAAACAAACTTGGATATTGCATCCCTGAGGGTGCCAAGAATAAGAAGCCAAAAGATCTGAATTCCAAGAAAGAGAATTCTAGCCATGCCTTGATTTCCATCAAATCCTCTCTCGATGCTTGGACCGTTGATTCAGGAAAATCACATCACATGGCTGCCTCAAAACAAGTATACTCTTATTTGTATGCATGCAAAGGTCATTCTATTATGATGGGGGACAACTCTTCTGTCAAAGTCATCGACAAAGGAAGGATTGAACTCACCAATGCAAGCTTTGAGAATCTGTTGCATGTTTGCAAGCTTTCTGTCAACCTTCTCTCTGTGTATCAGATGAAAAATTCTAGCACTAGAAAGAAATTCTTATTCACACTAAATTCTGTGGACATCTACGACATGCAAACCAACTCCATGGTTGTTATTGGTGAGGTAAATCATCAGTCTAGATTGTATACATTTTCTGAATTCATTGAACTTGATTCTTCTTTACTACTTACTCATGCCGATGAAGGTAGTAGGATATGTCATGAAAAGTTTGGACATTTTAATTTCAAATACATGCAACAACTTAGAAAACAAATATTGGTTGATGGTCTACCAGACATCCATTTCTCCAAGGGAGTATGTGAGGGACGTGTTCTCGGAAAACACCCTCAAGAGAAATTCAACAAAGGAAAGTCTCAATGAGCTTCTGCACCTTTAGATCTGATCCATAGTGACCTTATGGGTCCTTTTCCACATCCATCCATTAGCAAAGTGAGGTTTGTTCTCATTTTGTTTTATGATTTCTCATGTTTTACTTGGATCTACTTTCTGAGGAGAAAATCCGAGGTCTTTCAACACCTCAAATATTTCAAAGCCTTGGTTGAGACACAGTCCAGAAAAAAGATCAAAGTCCTATGAACTGATAACAGGGGAGAGTGTGTAAATCATGAGATCCATAATCTTTTCCATGAGTCAGGGATTCAGTTGCAACACACAGTTCCCTATACTCCGCAACAAAATGGAGTTGCTGAGCGAAAAAAACGATCTCTAAAGGAGATGGCATGTTGCATGTTGCATGCAAAGTCAGTACCATAGAGACTATGGGCTGAAGCACTTAATTGTGCAACATACATCCAAAACAGATATCCCCATAGATCTGTCAAGGATAAAACCCCCTATGAGGCTTGGAGTGGCCTCAAACCGGAAGTGACCCCCTTTCACATTTTTGGCTCACGTGCATGGGCTTAGATTCCCTCTGAAAAGAGGAAGGAACTTGATTCACAAAGCACTTAGTGCATTTTTGTTGGATACCCTGACGATCTGAAGGGATATCGACTTATTGATCTTTCCTCAGACTGGCTCATCATTGAGCATAGTGTCCAATTCAAGGAAAGTGTCTTGCATGTACCTCAATAGACGCATGAAGACACCTTTGCTCTTCCACCTGTCCAAGTTGATGAGCATGCACATGATGACTCTTCTTCAGACGAGATTTCTGTTGAAATAATGTAACTGCGAAGTGTATTCTTATTATTATTTGATATATTATTCATTGAATCAATCCCCATTGTGGATTGATCATGTTGTCTATTATAAAAGGACCAAATCCCCTTTTGTAGATTGGTCATAATGTAATTGTAATAGGCAGAAAGAGAATTCGGCCCTAGAATATATTAAAGAAGCCCCAAAATATAATAAAGGTGGTTATAACCACCCAGAAGAGGAAGTCGTCCCTACCAGTGAAAAGACACTTCCACATGTGCTAGTCTTGTATAAATAAGGAGGCTAACGCCTCACTTAGACACACACTCACTTGTTCATTGAGAGACAAGTTTCAAAGCTGTAGTTGGAGAAGAGAGAGAGAGATAGGGGCATCTTTTGGAAAGGACATTCTGTACTTGTTTGAATTATCTCTTGGCATTGTATTGGCTATCTATGATAAGGAAGTTTTTTTGGGTTTTCTTCCCCTAGAGGGTTTCCTAGGATAAATGTTGTGTCTCTTGTGATTGTGTATTTCTCAGTGATCTTGTCTTATGTTGTTGTTATCTATTGAAATGTAATGAACTATAATAATGTCTTAAACATTAACATGGTATCAGAGCCAAGCTGAAGAGAGCATCTTTCACAAGAGAAAGTGAAAAATGTCACTATTATCGTATATGAAAATTAGGGCTTTCTGTTGGTGAGGTATTTCATCCCTAAAACCATCTAGAAAAGTGCACCCTTCCCCAAAGATCATTTTGGCAACTTCAGTGCACCTTTTCAGTTGTTAGATCTCCCAAAAAGTGAAACCCTAGTCTTCACAAAGTACTAGAAAACCAGAAAGCCAGAGTACCAGAAGTACCAGAGTACCAAAAAACCAGAAGCACCAGTCCAGAAATCCACAGATCAAGTTTGAGGGGGTAAAAGTTGGATTTTTGAAATTCTGACTACACCAACTTACTCGCCTCAGCTCAGGGTATCTATCCCTTGGATCAGAATTTCAAAATTTGAAGTTTGAAAAATTAGGGTTTCCTCATAAAACCCTAAGTTGTAGTTGCAGTCCTAGAACCAGTTGTAGTATCAACTACAGTTATACTATCATTTGCAGTTGCAAACATAGTACTAGTTGCAGTCACCCTTGAATTTATTAAGAGTTGGTAATGATTACCGTTGCTGCCAGATGGAGCCACTACCTGCAAATGCTATCAGAGGTATGTACTCACATATGTTTAAATGGTTAAACTTTAAAGAGTATTTGCAGGAGAAGGGATCTCTTTCCATAGATCCATAAGGATCTCAAGATCCATCACATTCAAAAGAATGATGCAACCAATGTGTGATTATTCTGATATGCATCTATTTGTTATGACATTATTTTGATCAGTGTTGCATATTGTAGCTATGACCATCATTCTAATCTTTGATCAAAATCTGAGTCAAGGTATTAGATGGATTAAAAGTTGAGATCATATAACTTATCCTCTAGCCCAACCTTCTGTCAAGATAACGTATTGTCTTAGTATAGAAGATAGGTTGAAGAAATCACTCGTCATCTTGAGTGAAGGAGACTCGAATGAAAATCAAGCAGTCATTCCTGAGGACAAGGCTCCAGGTTTGATTAATCAAGTTAATAAGATTCAAAGGTACACATGACAAGTTGATGACTATAGTTGAGATAGCAGTCTTTGTAAAGTATCATACTTGATAGCATGTGAGCATATAGAGGTAAATGCTTAACGTAATCATTTGTCTGATACAACTAACACCTCCTCTAGGAAGAATCTCATGTATTATCTCCAGGTTTCCATGGAGGAATGTTTGATCACAACACTATGAGAGTGTTGACCTCATTTTGTATTGTATTCGTTACCTTTAATCTTTGCTTCAGACAAGTTACAAGTCATAGCTCTAAAGGAGATACTGTGATGATTGTTCGTGCTATTGCTTTATATTATCAAAAGGATATTACTCTTGCTTGTTGTTTTGTTGACCTTATTCCAGGTCATAGGGAATCTATAGTGAATATTGTAGAAGGCAACGTACTAAAGGAGAAACCATAAATGAAGAAATCATCATTGGAAAAGAAGAAAATGGCTTGTATAAGCTAAAGGGTCACTCAGAAGCTTCCATGGCCCATGCCAATGAGAATCCATGTGAACTTTGGCATAGAATATTATCTCACATTAACTACAAGGCGCTACCATACATATGCAAAGTGGTCACAGGTTTACCAAAACTCAAGGTTGACCATGAAGGCATATGCAATAGATGTGCACAAGGGAAGAACATCAAGAACCCTTTTCCGAAGAGAGACAACAAAGCAGAAGGAATCCTAGAACTCATTCATTCATATGTGTGTAGCCCAATTCCATCATCCTCCATTAGTGGGTATGTATATTATGTATCATTTATTGATGATTATTCTCGTAAGACCTGGTTGTATCTCTTGAAATATAAAGATGAAGTGTTTAGAAAATTCAAGGAATTCAAATCCTTGATAGAGAATATTTCTGAAAGAAAGATCAAGATACTTAGGTCAGATAATCGAGGAGAATACACCTCAAAAGAGTTTGTGAACTTTTGAAAAGATATTGGGATCAAGAGAGAACTCACTACTCCCTATAATCCTCAACAAAACGATGTGGCTAAAAGAAAGAACATAATGATAATGGAAGCTGTGAAGACCATAATCCATGATCAAGATCTTCATATGTTATTATGGGCATAAACAACAATGACAGTTGTATATGTGCAAAACCGATTGTCCCATAGTGCACTTGGGTTCAAGACCCCGTAAGAGATGTTCACCGGAAAGAAGCCAGAGGTAAGCCATATCAAAATATTTGGCTACCCAATATTTATACATATACTGAAAGAGAAAAGAAACAAGCTGGAACCCTCAGGAAAGAAGGGAATATTTGTGGGATACTGTGAGCTTTTAAAGGCCTACATGCTTTGAAGAAGCCATTCAGAAGAAAGAATGGGCAGATTCCATGATAGAAGAATACCAATCCATAATAAAGAATGATGTATGGGAAATAGTTCCCAGACCGAATAGCAAGGATGTTGTATCATCCATATGGCTCTTCAAAATAAAACATGTTGCTGATGGAAGTATTGAGAAGTATAAAGCAAGATTTTTAGTTTGTGGCTTTTCTCAAAAAGAAGGCATTGACTATGAAGAGACATTCGCTCCTGTAGCCAGATACACTTCGATCAGAACTATCATAGCCCTTGTAGCTATGATGAAGTGGAAGTTACACTAGATGGATGTAAAGACAAATTTCCTAAATGGTGTTATCGAAGAGGAAGTGTATATAGAGCAACCTCAAGGATTTGAAGTTGAATATAGGAAGTCTCATGTCTGCAAGTCGAAGAAAACCTTATACCGATTGAAGCAATCTCCTAGAGCTTGGTATGGCTGAATAGATAGCTTTCTGACGAGCGTGGGATTTACCAAGAGTAAAGAAGATTCTAACCTCTACTTCAAGGTTATGAACGATGAGCCAGTGATACTATTTCTATATGTGGATGACTTA
The DNA here is from genome assembly GCA_009831015.1 of Picea engelmannii. Taxonomy (NCBI): domain Eukaryota; kingdom Viridiplantae; phylum Streptophyta; class Pinopsida; order Pinales; family Pinaceae; genus Picea; species Picea engelmannii. The sequence continues at coordinate 838,647 of ML783100.1, forward strand.
TTCTTAATTGGAGAAGAAAATCTCATCACCGAATGTAAGAAGAGACTCGCTTCAGAATTTGAGATGAAAGACCTTAGCCTATTGCACTATTTCTTAGGTCTTGAGGTATGGCAAAGTCCAGAGAGGATCTTCCTTAACCAAGGGAAGTATGCAGTCAAAATCTTGAAGAGATTCGACCAGTTAGAGTGCAAGCCCATGAATACACCCATGAAAACGAAGCTAAAGCTATTAGTCGATACTTCGTCAGAATTGATTGATGTCACACTGTATAGATAGATTATTAGATCACTGATGTACCTGATGAACACCAAACCATATATTTGTTTTGCCATGAACACCTTGAGTTAGTTTCTAGTAGAACCCAGACATGTTCACCTTGTGGCTGCAAAACATGTGATGAGGTACCTTAAGGGTACAGTAGATTGCAGTCTCAATTATGATGGAGATCATGATTTCACATTGAGTAGCTACACTGATTCAGATTGGGCAGGAAGTGTTTATGACATAAAATGAACTTCAGGATGTTGTTTCAATTTGGGATCAGCCATGATCTCGTGGAAGAGTAGGAAGAAATCCAACATTTCTCTCAGCACAGCGGAAGCAGAATACATTACTACATGTTCTACCAGCTGTGAAGCTATATGGCTTCGAAAGTTGTTGACCGACCTATTTGACCTAGAGATGGAAGAAACCACGATCCTATGTGACAACCAGAGCTGCATAAATATGACAGAGAATCTTGTATTCCATGACAGGTCGAAACACATAGAGATTCTTCATCATTACATCCATGACATGGTACAGAGAGGAGCCTTAAAGCTCCAGTATGTTAGCATGGATGAACAGGTTGTTGATGTGTTGACCAAGACTCTATCTCATGTAAAAATTGATCACTTTCGAGATAAGCTTGGTATAGTCTGAAAGGACCTTCCTCGAAAGGGGGAGTAGTTGTTGTGATGAGACATCTCTTGATTCCAGCTTCATTGTTGTGACATAAAGAAATAAGATGTGATGTGACTAGGACTGAGCTTCCGGCTTGATAGCTGTGACGTAAATCCAGTCTAGTATCTTTCTTCCAGCTTCATTGCTGTGACGTAAAGAAAGAAAATGTGATTTGACTAGTACTTAGCTTCCGGCTTGATAGCTGTGACATAAAGCCAGTCTAGTATCTTGCTTCCAGCTTGATAGCTATGACATAAAGCCAATCTAGTATCTTTCTTCCATCTTGAGTGTTGTGACGTAAAGCAAGACGATGAGATGAGACTAGTACTATGCTTCCATCTTGATAGTTGTGATGTAAAGCCAGTCTAGTATCTTTCTTCCAACTTGATGGTTGTGACGTAAAACAAGACATTGGGATGAGACTGGTATTGTGCTTCCAACTTGAGAAGTTGTGACGTAAAGCCAATCTAGTATCTTGCTTCCAGCTTGATTGCTATGATGTAAAGCAAGACAAGTACTGATCTTCTAGCCTTACAACTATGACATAAAGCCAGTCTTGTATTATGATGATGAGCTAGCCTCGTGTTGTGATGATGATGATGTATTAGTTTTATACTAATTTATATTGATACAGATGATGATTGCATTCCTTTGAGAATGACGATGTTACCAATGAAGAAAAATTCTGATGATTTATAGATACGCCAGTTAGTGTTCCAAGATGATATTGATGATGTTGTCCTCCTAATGTTGTTGATGATAAAGGCCTCTCTCTCGTCTGATGCTGTTGTAGAATACCCTTCTTGTTAAGGGGGAGTGTTGAAATAATGTAACTACAAAGTGTATTCTTATTATTATTTGATATATTATTCATTGAATCAATCCCCATTGTGGATTGATCTTGTTGGCTATTGTAAAAGGACCAAATCCCATTTTGTGGATTGGTCATAATGTAATTGTCATAGGCAAAGAGAAAAGTCGGCCCCATAATATATTAAAGAAGCCCCAAAATATAATAAAGGTGGTTATAACCACCCAAAAAAAGAATTCAACCCTGCCATTGAAAATGCACTTCTACATGTGTCAGTCTTGTATAAATAAGGAGGCTATCACCTCACTTAGACACACACTCACTTGTTCATTAAGAGACAAGTTTTGGAGCTGCAGTTAGAGAAGAGAGAGAGAGAGAGGCACATCTTTGGGAGAGGAAATTCTGTACATGTTTGAATTATCTCTTGGCATTGTATTGGCTATCTATGATAAGGAAGTTTTGCTTGGTTTTCTTTCCCTAGAGGGTTTCCCAGGATAAATGATGTGTCTCTTGTGATTGTGTATTTCTCAATGATCTTGTCTTATGTTGTTATTATCTATTGAAATGAAAAGAACTATAATAATGGCTTAAACATTAACAAGTTCTGATTTAGAGGACTCAAATGATTCGGATTTAGAGTCAGTACAGTTGGATGCAGAGTCAGAGCATCCAGATGCAGTTGCAGAGCCAAAGTAGAGGACTAAGTGGGCACAGACTACTCTTCAGGATGCAGGGGATCTCATTGGTGATCCAAACGATACTAGGATAAATTGATCTAATTTCAAGGAGGATCCTATTGCACTCACTGCCATTGAACCATTGCCCTCCAGGCATCTTTTTTTGGTTCATTCTTCAGATCCACAGTATTATGATGAGGCTGTTGGAAATCCCTTTTGGGAATCCACCATGCAGGAGGAGTACAACTCCCTCCTCAAGAAACAGACTTGGGATCTGGTTCCCCTTGCTTCTGGGAGGAAAATTGTCAGATGCAGATGGGTCTACAGGACCAAGAGTGTAGCAGATGGACAGATTAGTAGATACAAAGCCAAGCTTGTCACTAAAGGCTTTCAGTAGGTTCATGGTATTGAGTATGATGAGACCTTCGCTCTAGTAGTGAATATGGATTCCATACGATTGGCACTTGCTATTACGGAAGCCAAGGGATGGGAAGTCCATCAGATGGACTTGAATAATGCATTTCTTCACGGTGATCTCTCTGAGGAGATCTACATGGAGCAGCCCCAGGGATTTATGGAGGACTCATCTTTGGTTTGTTGACTGAAGAAGTCTCTTTATGGCCTCAAGAAGGCTCCGAGGGAATGGTATTCCAATATGGACTCCTACCCGTTGTCACATAGATTTGTACATTGTAAATCATACATGAATGTCTACATGCTCGAGACGGTTGATTCACTTCTACTTTTAGTTTTGTATGCCGATGATTTGTTGATCATCGGGTGCTCAACTTCAACGATTGTTGTAGTCAAGAGGATTCTACATGACAGGTTTTTGATGACGCACATGAGTCTGCTACACTTCTTCCTTGGACTCGAGATCAGTCAGGATGCATCAGGCATCAAACTGTCTCGGTCCAGGTATGCAGGAGATCTCCTTGAGATATTTCACATGACATAGTGCAAGTCTGCTCCGACTCCTTTCCTATCAGGAGTCAAACTTGAGGATGGCGGGGAGACTCCACTGGTTGAAAACACACTATACAGACAATTAGTGGGTATGTTGTTGTATCTCACACACTCCATACCAGACCTCTCCTATGCAGTTGGTGCAGTTTCCAGGTTCATGCAGGAGCCACATGAGCTACATTGGAAAGATTCAAAACGTATCCTTCGATACATACAGGGCACCATCACATTTGTGATTCATTATGAAGTAGACTCTACATTAGATCTCATCGAGTTTACTGATTTCGACTGGGTTAGCGATAACATTGATCACAAGTCCACATTTGGTTACTCACTCAGTCTTGGTTCCAGGCCTATCTATTGGTCGAGCAAGAAGCAAGCTATCATTTCTCTATTGTCAGCCGAGGCAGAGTACATAGGAGTAGTTAACATAACCATTCAGGCTATGTGGCAACAACATTTTATCACTGAGCTGGGCATTCGATTTCATCAATCGATCGCCATCTGGAGTGACAACCATAGCACTCTGAAGTTCTGTAGAGATCTAGTTCAGAGGCAGCGAACGAAGCACATTGAGATCCACATGCACTACATCCGGGACTTAGTACAGGAGGGGATCATCGACTTACATTTTTGTCCTTCAGTAGAACAAAAGACAAACATATTCACCAAGACGTTCAATGAAAAAAAGTTCCATTCTCTATGAAGTCATCTTGGAGTGAAGGACACAATTTCCTAAAAACTATAGTTCCTCTTTTTACATACATTGTTCCTTGATGGGGGGGTTTTCCCATGAGGTTTTCCCTCTTTCCTCACTTTATTTTTAGCGTATATTTTGTACTTGGGTACCTAATATGGCCTTGTTTCCGGGACCTACTCTTTATTTTCACCATACTGATGTTCAGGGGGGGTGTTGGAGTTACTTCACACACACCTAGGATTTTTTTTCATAAGGTTTTTCCTTGTTTATTATTTATAATTAGTCATTATCCAATCTCCTATAATTTAGGGGAGAATATTCCACTTGGAGAATATTCTCTTTTAGTTGACACTTCAGTTTGACTAGTTGAGTTGATTTTAGATGCTGCATTGATTTTGTCACCATGCAACATTGGGATCATCACCATGCTAATTCGACCTTGCCTTGGTATCATCACCAGAGTGGCACATTAGCCTTGATTCCCTGAGTTAACTCCTCACTACTCTCTGTTTAGTCAGTTAACTGAAGACTAGTTGACTAGTTAACTCAACTAGGCGGCAGTTCACTTCCATAACTGCCTGAGAGACTAGACTAGGTGGCAGTTGACTTCCGTAATTGTTAGTGTGTGTCCATATCACTCTAGACCACCACTACGACACATTGATTATCCTCTAGTCGAACTCATTGAGTTATACAAAGTATATCATGTGTAAATTATTCATTATTCATAATAGTTAATGCAAATTCTTTTATTCTTTCTCTCATTCTTCTTATTTCTCCAATTCTCTTTGCAAATATGTGTATCATTATTTAGCTATATCTATTCTCTCGAGGTTCAACACATTTACAATATAGATATTGGTAAACACTTCAAATACTCTATAATTACAAAGATAATAATGTTTCAAAGTTCTAATACACTTTACCTCAATTTAAATGATTTAGATTTAATTAAAGTGGTCTCTTCATTCTATAACAATGATTTTTAGTTAAAGTTGTCTCTTCATTCTATAACAATGATTTTTATTGCATTTAAAAAGATTAAATGAACATACATTTTCAGCAAAAAGCTAAATGTCAATGAATGGATCATAAAATTCCAAGATATATAGTTTATTTGAAAATGATTATGAAAAATAACATCAAAAAAATATAGATTTTTATTTTTTTTTCCACTTTCTAATCACAGTTTATTCATATTGTAAATATCTTCTAATAATAATTGATAAATTTCAATTATTTATCTAATTCAAAAAAACATAAATCTGTAACTAAATACTTGTATTAAATAAAAATAAAATATAATTTGAAGCAAAAACTTGGTTATTTCATAAACACATATAGTTTCCAATATCTTTTAATGATCCTCTAATAGTTGATAAATTTTAATTATTTATCAATTTCAAAAAACAGAAACCTGTAATTAAATACTTATATTAAATAAAAATAAAATATAATCTAAATCATAAACTGGGTAATTTCATAAAGATATCGTTTCCAATATCTTATAATGGTAAATTTGAAATATTATTGTAATTAAAAAGGATTGAATGAACACACATTTGAGAAAAACGCTAAATGTATGGATCATGAACTTAGAGGATATATATTTTTTTCCAAATGATTATGAAAAATAACATTAAAAAAGAGACATAGATTTTAATTTTCATTTCTACTTTATAATGATAATTTATTATTTATATTGTAAATATCCTCTAATTGATAAATTTTAATTATTTATCCATTTAAAAAAACACAAACTTGTAATTAAATATTTATATTAAATAAAAATAAAATATAATGTGAAACACCATTTACAAAACACAAACTTATAATTAAATACTTATATTAAATAAAAATAAAATATAATGTGAAGCAGAAACTGGGTTATATTAAATAAAAATAAAATATAATGTGAAGCAGAAACTGGGTTATTTCATAAGGATATCGTTTCTAATTTGTAAATTTGAAGTAAAATTACAAATACAAAATCATGTAAATAACTGTATTTCCTTAAACTTTGGAATATTAAAACACAATTATATGGGTTTTAATAAAGATATATTATCAAGGGTCTTAAAACAATAAATTTGAAATATAAATACAAAAGCACAATTATGTAAATAAACACAATCCATGAAACTTTGTCCGAAAATACAAAGATGCAATTAATTACTATCCACAAATAATCGGATTTGATCAGGAAAATACCAAAGCAGTATAGACTTGATGTGCGATCCATTGAAAAATTTAGGTAATTTCCATTTCCTACGATTAGTACGGTGTCTTTACAAGTCCAAATTGGAATGAAATTAGTACAAAGGGAGGGAGGGAGTGTTAGGTAGGTTAAGAAAAAACTTAACAAGATTATAATAGCAGATAAAATAAATTAAACCCGAAAAAACAATCACAGAATTGAGAGAGTGATTTATGTGGAAATTCAATACAGGCAAAAAATATGGGGCAATGATAATTGTTTTTTTAATTATTCAATGGAGAATTACAATAGCCAATACAGGAATACAACTATTATCTCCTCTCTACGCACATAGTGCACTCCACATTATTGCGTCTTGCTCACACATTGCAGTGCACATTCACCTCTATGGGTATACTCGTACATATAACATCTATCACATAGTTACACGAACTGATGATAAATAGATCACATAGTTACACGACCTATTCACTGAAGAGTGTGCATGCATGCACATTCCATTTTTAGTTGAAAAAGTTGTGTGCATGCATCTGCATGGGAAATTAGTTGGCACTTTTTTAACAATCTCCACCTTGACAACAATTTATTTGATATCTCATGCCTGAATTAATTCATCACCTTTCCTGTAAGTCAAGGGAATCCAAACACCATCACAGCTCCACAACTTCTCTAACAGTATTGTTACGTGAACATGTCTGCACGATTCGCTCCAGTATGAACCATTCTTCCTCCATCAATAACCTGCCTAATAAACCGATGCACTTGTCCCATTTTGATACGTTGGACTGTTAGTCAAATGCACAACACTTTGACCACCAAGGAACACAACATCTTGTACATGTCCAAACTTACCCAATAGATCCTTGCATTCTTGCAAGACATAACCTGAGGTAGGTCTCCTCTTCTCCAAATCTCATGAATCATAACCACAGACTAAATCATTGCAACCATTGTAAGTGATACTTTTGCTTATGTGTTTGAAGCACCCATTTCCATGCTCTTCACCCAGTTTTTCCAATTGTCTATTGACAACACCAAGTGCATGTGAAATGCTAACCATTTACCATTGCAATCATCAAACTTCCTACTAGCATATAATACTCAAAACATATAACCCTTTTCTTGTTCATCGGTTAGAACATAAACTTGAAGAAAACATACAATGGAAAGCCAAATGGATTTTTACCGGTTTCAAATTATTCATACTAAATTTCCTAAGTATCTTCACCACATACTTTTGTTGTGATAACCAAGCTTACCATATTTCCTGTCTCTATGTATTTCCATGCCCTATATTTATTTTTTCTGCTCCTAGATCCTTCATAAAAAATGTCCTAACCAACTGAGCCAACTTGTTGATCTCAAACATGCTTGTGCTTTCTACAAGCATAAAATTTAATGCCAAGATAATAAATATACCATAAACACAATGCTTATACTCACTTCTTGTAAAATTTGACTCAACATGAAGGAATCAACCGTCTTGTACCATTTTCCTGGCATGCTTTAGGACATACAATGATTAGTGAGTTTGCAAACACACCTTTTGTTGTGATTCTGAACTAACCATTCTAGTTGCTCCATATGCATCCCATTATCCAAAAAACTCCATGCAAAACAATTTTAACATCTAGTTTTACTAACATGACTAGTGCTAACACAACATGAATATAAACAAGTTTTTAACACCTCGTGAGAAACTTTCATGAAAATCAATACCTTCCAGATACTGTTCTACTACAAGTCATGCTTTGAACCTTTCATCTTTTACTATGTTTGATTTTATAAAAGGAGATTGTTCAAACACTGCATCTTTGTCCATGATGATTATGTGGGTAGTAGGATCCCACATTATTCATCCATGAACATCATCAAATATCTAGCCATTTGATCTGGGTTCTACTTAGGATGTTGATAAAAACATAAGAATCACAATCGAATAATTTCACATTTGAGTAATTACCAGAGGGCATGCTCATAACTCTTTTAAAATCTTCCAGTATTTTGCAAGCGATGGGGATCGAGTTACCAGATAGAACAATTGCTTTTGTCCACAACTATTGCTGCAACTTGACATTATTGAACATGCCCATTCGATCCCATATTTCTTGCAATAATTTTCAAGTTCCATGCATATGAACCAACCTTCATGATATATTATCAAACACTTGACTGACTTGCCAACACATCAACCTTTCTACAGACCCACCTTTCTACCCTGGACACACCACTCGACCTTGAAATTTTCATTTGAACAACTTTAACCAAATCCGGCCAAACCAACCCAAGTGAAATTTTTTTGCTCACCTCCAGGGACTTTACACTAGAGTCTCAGTGCTCCACCTTAATACAAACATTCCATTGACCAAATCCATCCAAGTAAGCCATCACCGCTTACCTCCAGCTCATTTACAATGGACTTAACCGAGCCTTTTATATGCTTCATTACATGCAATCCATGGACACAATACCATGGGCTACCCACAAACATGGAGCTGAAAAACCACGTGCTTTGACCTAAAAACAAATTTAACTCATTAACTCTTTCACCAAGTCAAGGTTAAGCCAACACATGTTCCCCCCCCCACATATTCAATCTACCTAAATCTATGTCCATAATTTTTCATAGGTGACCCAATAAACCAAGGGTACGCATGCTTATTCAAGTCTTACGAATGTGTGTCCATTTACATGCAATCAATAAATTTTACAGCTCCAAAGTAAATACATTTTTTTATTTATTTCACGGTGACTCAACCATCACCGCCCTATAAATTATATGTGAACATAGATGGTAAGACACAACGGATAGATAAAACTTCATCAACCATACTTGAACCTGAAGTTGTTGCAACTGAATTTGCTTCTATTGTGGAGTCCTCTTTAGATGTTTGTTGTCTTTTCCAACGATCCTTCTTGAGATGCCGAGATTTTTCACAAAACCAACATTTTCCCTTACCCTTATTGTCTTTTGACTTAGACCTAGTTGTACCTTTCTAATCTTTCCCTCCTTCTGTAGAATCACCTCTGAACACAATTGTTTTTTGTTGTTGAGGTTACTTTACTAGACATTCTCCTTATTTCCCGAGACAACAGAGCTTCCACAACAGTGTCATAATCAATGTCATTTATTGAGTTGAGCCACATAGATATGACCAGATGATCCCAGGACTCCGAGAATGAACAAAATAGTGTAACTGCCTTGTCCTCATCTTCATACTTTACATCCATACTAGATAATTGACAAATCAGAGTATTGAAAAAATTCAAGTGATCAACAATCTTTGTACCTTCTTTCATCCGCAAGATGTACAAGTTCTTCTTCAAGAAGATTATGTTTGTCAAGGAATTTTTCATATACAGACTCTCCATTCTGTTCCACAAACCTGTTGTTGTCTTCTCTTTAGCGATGTTAAACAACACTTCATCTGCTAGACACAAACAAATGGTACTGATGGATCTTGCATCCATATATTTCCAGTCCTCGTCTGTAATGTTTGTCAGTTTCTTTCACTTCCCCGCCAAATCCTTTTGCAACCCTTGCTGCACAATTATATCCTGCATATTGAGCTTCCATAGCTCAAAATTATTTTTATTGCTGAATTTCTCCACCTCAAACTTAAAACTTTTCACTTTATTTATTAACACACAAACCTATCCAAGCCATTGTTTATAAAAGGCTTTTAAATATGGAGAAATAATGGTATGAACCCAAAATATTTAATTCATTATTTTTTTTTAAATATTTAATAAATATTTCACCTTTTAATAAAACACTTTTTATTAAAACATCCTCTCACATAAAAAAAAAATCTCATCTTTATTAAAAATCGTTTCTCCATAAGTTCATAATAAAACAAAACGTGAACCAAAACTTATCCCTCACCTTTATTAAATTAATATCCTCCACTTTTAAGATGTCATCCAGTATATAATAATCCTCCATGTCTTATGCATAAGGAAACAAAAAAGGTTTGAATTTCATACCGTGCCTTTCCAAAAACGCTTTAAACAACAATTTCCGCACCTTTCAATGAGGATAGCTTGCCACAAATAGAAAAATTGTCGCACCTTGTAAAAGGATAGCCTACAACAATTTGCTTGCGACATGTTTTTCAAATTGTCGCATTGTGTAATATGGATTACCTGAGACACTTTGCAAAATTTGAAAATTTTGCAAGTGTGATTGCGACTATCGCACTTTGTAAGAGGGACAATCGGTGACAGTGTAATAAAACCCGTCCTAGGTCAATCCACTCCACTCGGCTCGGCTTCGTTAACCTAATCTTCTATCCAATGACCACATTCTCTTCTCTTTATCTCTCTAATATTTCAACTATGTGCTCTGATACCACTTGTTATGCATCAGAAGCAAAAGCGTAACAAGAGTCTAATAGCAGAGAAAATCAAACTCAAATTAAACCAGAACAACAATCACACAATTGACACAGTGATTTATGTGGAAACCCAATATAGGAAAAAAACACGGGGCAGTGATAATCAGTTTTCTTATTAATCAAGGGAGAATTACAATAGACAACATAGACATACAACCATCCTCTCCTCTCTATGCACACACCACACTCCATAATATTGTGTCTTTCTCACACACCACACTACACATTCACCTCTATGGGTATGCTCATATATATAAAATCTATCACACTGTTACACGAACCAATCATGAATAGATCACATAGTTATACGACCTGTTCATTGAAGAGTGTTCATGCATGCACATTCTATTTTTAGCTGAAAAATCTACATGCATGCATTTGCTTGGGAAATTATTTGGCACTTTTTCAACATGGAGGAGTTAGCAGAAGTAGACTGGTGGGAATTGCAAGGTCCACTATGTGTGTTGCCCAAGATCTGCATGCATTCTCACGATGTTGTGAAGCCACCATTTCACATCAAAGTATAAATCCAAATATTTTTTATTATATTAATTATTATTACTATGATTATTATTTTAACCATGGAAATTGAAAATTGGTATAATACAAGAGTATATATGAATAACTTGTGACTTCGAAAGGGTGGAGGCATAGTGGACCATTATTCTAAGGGTCTTCTACCCTTATCACAAGGGGTCAAGGTGTCCACTTTGAGGGAACTAAACCTAGATGAGGAGGATAAAAAACATGCTACCCTACCACCCAAACTATGAACCCAAGACTATTATATTGATTATGGATTGTCCAACCGTATATGTATTTAGAGTAATCTCAATAGACTAATGCATTAAGGATATAATCTAAACACTTTTGAAATGGGAAATGTGTCCACTTAATCCCGTGGAATTAATTAGAATCACAGAACAATTTAAAAACATAGTTTTAGTATTATTGATTGTTGAACTTATTTATAAATGTATATACATCCATATTCTCTATGTCGACAGTATTCAGTTTTTTATCTTGCAAATACATTAGTTTTAAAATTACCTCTATTTGTCAACTTATTTATCAATTAACAATAATTAATATTTTATTGTATCATATTAAAAAAAAATATTAATTAAATGGTAATTTACCTACAATTTAAAATTATTAATAATAAGAATCTATTTTTAAGGTCACAACCAAGCTACACACCAAATCGTTGTATGCGACCACCTTGTTTGTGGGACAAGGGACCCCCTAAAATCTACGGAGGTTTCCATACCCTAGCCCCCTCAAGATTTGAACCTGTGATCTATGAGAAGGAAACACATGTTCTTAACTATTAGGTTCACTCAAGTTGTAACTATAAACTCTATCAAAATCATCATGGACATATTCCTTTCAACTTTATAACTATGGTTAAATCATATATGGGGCATTTTTCAAACAAGCCTTCTTTTTTTTAGAAAATATTTACAAAAAATCCTTCTTGTTGGCATGTCACTCAAGAAACCAAACCAACAACAATGGTATAGGTATTTGTTCCATATATTTTGAGAAGGTTATGGATTAGAAATTTACTAGCTATATAAACAATATAAAGAGATGAATCCTAATGGAATTTATGATATTTCTACCACTGGCTATCATGACAAAAATAAATAGAATTGGGTACATGTTAGTCATTAATATGGTGAAACTATATTGGGGTATTGAGGTGGCTCAAGAGCCACTTTATAAGATACCATTGGAATCGAAGTTGTCGTTGTTGAGATTGAGGGTGGGAGTTGAACCGGGACTTCATTAACTAGCAAGTTGATCTCATCCAGTTGCATTTAAATTTTGTCTTGAGCACCCTCTCTAGTCTACAACATTTGTCCCAACATAATTTTCAGATGCCATTAAAAATATACTATCTTCCAATATTTTGTGCCATGACCTCTCGAATTTCCCACACACATAACCCAATTGTTTGCCTCTACATCCAACTCCTAGTTTGGCATTAAGTTGTGTTATAGGTGGATTTCAACTTCCACTTACTCTAGATGGGCATGGATACGAGGCAGGGTAACCATATGGAAAGTTGTTGCAGATGCCTAGACATCCCATTGTACATGTGTGTGAGGAGACTCTTCATTTGAGCACTTGGCGGGTTGATTAATTGGAGCACCACTCTCTCAATAGTAACCTCATGTTGGATAGGAATTTTAGTTAAGTTTTGGGATTTGTGCCATAATAAGTCAAAGACTAAAATGAATTTAGAATATGGGCCAGAGCGTGTGGTGGGAGTGGAATTTAAGGACTTAAAGTGTGCGATGGGAGGAAGCGCAGTGGAGAAGCACGCAGAAGGAGGAAGGTAGTTAGGATTTTGGGACATTTTTTCTACTTTGTAACGACATTAGCCCTATTTTGATGTACAAATATGTAATGGGTTTTGGATATAGGGGGTTGGACATATGACAAGTTCTTAGTGTTCTAAGTAAGTTGAGTCGATCATTGGAAGAATTTTTGAGGAATGACTGAGGAGTGAAGCTTTCACTGCAACATAATGGCTAGGAACATTTGGGTAATGTTACTGTTGCATATTTTGTAGCACAATGTGCAGTTGTAAGAAGATAATCAATGATTAATATAAGAATCCAGTCCTTGTGGATGTAGCCCATGTTGGGTGAACCACGTTAAACCTATGTGTTGTGATGTGTTGTGTTTGCATGTTATGATGTTTATTATTATGGTGCAATGATGATAATTGCTTAGATATGTTGAATGTGTTATTTATATATGATGTTATAATGTTGCGCACTCAAGTAACTGGTAAATGAATGAATGTTAAGTGAGATAATGTCACATGTATAATATATTGAGTGTTGAGTAACTATTAAGTAATGGAAACTATGCACATGAGTAGATGGTTAGTAAAGAGATGTTGAATTCCTCACTTCCCCTCATCACTATAGATTCTTGGTTCTTGCAACCCCTCCAGATGCCTCTGGTGAGACTTCACTTGCTCTACAGGTGATGTCGAAAGGGTTGGTGTGTAATCGTTTTGTAGGTATATTGATGATTAACCCCATGTCTTCCCATTGAGCACCAAAAAATGGTTTTGTTTCCAGGACCGAGAACTGTAACTAAGGAGAATGTTTTGGAGGTCGAATAAGGAAGATATCATATAATAGATATAAAGGAAAGAACGCAAATTTTCTAGAGAACATAATAGGAACCCCCAACTCAATGATGAACAATGGTTGAAAAAGTTTGTGTTCAGAGATCGTCATGAAATTTTCTTTAGTGAATTTCAAATAATTTTGAGTGAATGGTTAGAAAGGTCAGTGGAGAATGTTGGGATATATCAAGTTGATACTCCGAGAAACCATACCCCTCAATTGAACGGAAATTTAAAAACAGTAAGTATTAAAGTTTCTCGCGAAGTTGATTTTTGGTTGAATAGTGTACTGGGAGTTTACATTACAGTGTTTGCAATCGATTGTACATAGTATTATAGTGTCACAGAAAGGGAATTTTTCAAGGGTCCACGCGGTAGGTATCAGAACACATTGTCTACCTAGTTAAAAATGTTGGTGTGCGAAAATAATGTTATAAAGATGGAATCTAACTGTTAGGCACCTTCACACACATAGAGGGATTGGGGGATGACCAGAGGATGATCTGAGAGTGGAAAGAGAAAGGATGATATAGAAACAGATGGAATAAGTATGTCAAGAGATGAATACACTGACTCAGACAAAGATATTGGAGTATTGCATTATGGGAAAAGGTTTAGATATAGTAAGAAGGATATTGTGGCTGAGAGATAAGAGAAACATAGAGTGTTTGTGAAACAATACCCATGTGAAATACTTAATATCATGTCGTACAAAGAAAGGAAAGAGAAATAAAATGATCCTTAGTATAGTCTACTAAAGGAAATAATTCCATCTCAGATCATAATTTGTGTCGAACCCATGACCCTTTGTGTGTCACCCACATCTGAAGAAGAAACTGGAACTTTGTCGAGTTCAATTCTAGTTAGTGGAGGAAGTAAAAATAGTGGAAGTACCGCAACGAACCAAAGTCAGTCAACATCACCAAGGGTAAGTACTACACATAATACAATGGAAGGAATAGATCATACACTAAGGATGCTTGAATTTCAGGGAGTGGGGTCAGAGGACCCAGAGAAACATTTGTTTGTATGCAACACAATATGGACTATGAAGAATGTCTAGGACAAGGAAAAAAATATTTTGCAGTTAAGCACGATGTTCATAGGTCATGCACTATTATGGTACATCAAGTACCAGACGACTACACCATTACAATAGTCAAGAACATTAATAGAGATTGGGAAATCTTTTCTAAAGGAATTCCAGAAGCCGAAATCAATGTCGTAGTATATCATAGATATGAAATAAATTAAGAATGTATAGAAATATATGGTTTGGGATTACGATCAAATATTTAAATATGTGATGGGTAGATTAAAATTTCTGATTCTTGGCGAACAACATCAAGAATGGTTTATTACAGATCTATTGATGCACATGTGTTGTCTGTTGACACAACATAAGGTGACGTCGCAACCAAAAGAATTATAAATCGTGATGAAGTTATAAGCATATCCAATATGATATGGCACAGGTACATTCACATTTGGTTGCGCTCAGGATTTAGTTGTCAGAGATAATGAAGCAAAAGGGAAAACATGAACATGTTTGGTGTGTTACATGTAAGACTGAAGGTCGTCGTAAGGAAGAATGCATATCATTCATCTAGTATATGACTACAGAAGAACCAAACCCAATGGAAAGAGGAGTAGGATATTGTGAAATGTGCAATACATGGGGACATCATCAAACTGCTTGTCCATTATTGAAAAAGTACCAGAGTATGCCCATGAATTTATTCTGTAATGTTTGCAAGTATATAGAAAACAATGAGAATTATTTTCATGAATTTGACTTAATGGGATAGCACACTTTAGATGCATAAAAAATACGATAATAAAATTCCACAACATAAGGTGGAGTTCCACATTACAACACTCCAATAGGTTTTAATCGGGGTGGATGTGGAGGATTCAATAGAGGTCGAGGTCGAGGTGTATTTGGTAGAGGAGGCAGAGAACCGATCACTTGTTATAATTGAAATCAAATGAGACATTTAGTGAGAGACTACCTGAATCCTTGCAGATGTGCACATACTCTAGAGAATTGGACCATGCGACAAAAGATTGACCTCAATTTATAGTGAAATGGCAGGCAAGAGGGAATCCAAATAATAACCATAACCATAACTAGAACCTAGAGATGATATCAATCAAGGAGCATGCTGATTAGCCTAGAGTAGGAGCTATTACACGCAGTGAAATGAGAATTGGACCAGATTCAATGGAAAAAGGAAAGGGGGTTGAGAAATGGATAAGGAAAGCAGTTGACCTCACACTAGCATTTAATCCACAGAAAGAGAAAGAGACATACTAGCAAGCTAGGAAGGAGATACTAGGATTAGACTGGGTAGCATCAACATCAAAGACACCACAAGTATATTATATGTCATCAGTATATGATTGCACAATTCCAAAAAGGTCATTCAAAAAGGTAAATACTTTGAAATATTTTTTAAAGAGTTGTTTAGATTTGATGAAGTATGAAGAATCATTGAACGCATTGTGTGGGATGATCGATCAATGCACTCAAGACAAAGAAATACTTAT
This sequence comes from Picea engelmannii, assembly GCA_009831015.1. Classification (NCBI taxonomy): domain Eukaryota; kingdom Viridiplantae; phylum Streptophyta; class Pinopsida; order Pinales; family Pinaceae; genus Picea; species Picea engelmannii. The sequence continues at coordinate 855,059 of ML783100.1, forward strand.
GGCATATAGACCAGTGAACCAAGTATTGCGGAAGAAGAGGACACACAAAGAATTCAGATTGAGTGCACAAGTAGGAGAGTATGACATGGATAATGTCATCTTGGACTTAGGATCGTATATAAATTTTATTCCAATCCAAATGTGGGAAATGATGGGTAAACCAAATCTAGTTTGGTCAATTGTTCAACTGAGATTTAGAAACTAGCATAAGTTAATATCATTTGAGACACTGGTAGGAGTACCTATTAATATAGAGGGAGTGTGCATCGTAGTCGATCTTGAGTTCATTGATATTTTGGATAACAATCAGTCATATCCAACATTTCTCGGATTCGATTGGACCTTCATCAACCAAATGATTATTAACTTAAAGAAGAGAGAAATTATTTTTGAAGGACGAGGCTTAAATGTCACTGCATTGTTATACCCTGGAGAGGAAAGAAGTTATGTGGAACCCACAATAAAAATAATTGATAACCTGTATAATATGACCATGCGCATGGATGACTATGTCAATGCCACTGCAGATGGTGTGATTAGTTGGAGAAGAATTATCTCTTGTGCATCATATTTAGAGGAAGGACTTGAACATTGGCAATGCAAGTTGCATGAAGTATTAACCAGAATATGTGCTCTCATTACTCAGTCTTTGCATTGGATCGAAACAGAGGTATGTGATACACCGAGGATTTATGGATTAACTTAGGTAAGTTCCTTTGTAAATGAATTTGAGTTGCAGATACCCAAACAAAAAATATTGTTGGAATTAGATGTTGTACGGAGAGAAACCCCAGTGAGAAGGTGGGATACACACAAGGAAGGAATAGAGGATTGGAAACATTGTAAAATACTGATGTAGATCATATTTGGAACATAAGAAATTAAGAAAAAGTATATAGGGATGAGCGTTCCGACAGATCATGTTTCACAGGGCATGAAAACTTGGAGATAAATTCCAAGGCATGAGTGGACACACAGGTTAATACATTCACTTGAGAAGGTTCCCAAGAACTGGTATCTAGAGCTAGAAGTGTGTAAAGGGACAATAGACTGGGAAGAGCTCATCCAAAATTGTAAGGTAACCTTTAGTTTTCAAGTTGAGTCACCCTTAGTAGATGCAACTATGCAAGTCATTAGATGCACAATTTTTATGGAAGAATATTAGATATAAGTAGTACCTTCATGTAGCACACATAGAGAATCTACGACAATTCATGAAATACTAGAATGTTACAACGTTACTGAAGAAGATCAATAGGAAGAAGAACAAAGAAATGTGCAACTATGAGAGATTGAAGGGGATCCTTCCATAGAAAGTATAGAACTTGAATTCGATGCATATGTGAATCCATTAAGGGTGCACAAACTAAATATTAGAATGGAAGAGAAACCTAAGTTCACAAATATTGGTGATTATTTGAACGATGAGACTATTGAAAAGATTGTAGACCTACTGTGTGAGTATCGATATCTCTTTCCAACAACCTTTTCAAAGATGAAGGGAATAGATCGGGAATTGGGCGAGATGAAGATCCCGTTAAAACAAAATGTTAATCCAATAAGACAAAGACCTTATAGACTGAATCTAAAGTACAAGGAAAAAGTGAAGGTGGAGGTTGACAGAATGATAGAAGTTGGTATCGAGCCTGTCACAGAGTTTGTATGGATAATCTCGATGGTCGATCAAGATAGGAAAACATGGGGTATTATAATTTTTGTATACCTAAGGAATTTGAACGATGCATGTTTACATGGCCCTTTTCTAACTTCCTTTATAGATGAAGTGTTAGAAAATGTAGGAGGGAAGGAGGCCTACTCGTTCACTGGTGGATTTTTAGGATACCACCAGATAAACATGTTGATACTGAGAGGGGGGTGAATCAGTATCAAGTTCAATTTAAAACATTTTTCAACTTATACTTAAATCATTCAATTATATCCAATGAGAAATGAACAATAGTATAAGAGTTACACCAATACACCACAATATACCATGCACAATATATGAGAAATAATCAATGACTTCCAAAGGTAGATACAACTTCCAAATGTAAAGGGAGGGATAAAAATCCAAGAGGAAGATACAATCCTACAATATCAAGAGAGATTTGAACTCTCCATCCTTTCCCCTTCCTTCCACAAAATAATATACGAGAGATAATAAAACTTCACATTAAATCATCACCATCAACCAACCATCACATAGAATCTGATAATGCTTCCTGAGACTTCTTCAATTTCTACAATTTATCAATTATTGGAATAATTTGATCCTATAGATAATATTATTCAATTTATTCTCTGAAAGTTCTCCAAGTTTCACTCCTTGAATCCTCCCCAAAAAGAAGTTATAGAGAGAATGGTAGACCTTGTTCAATTTTGGTTTATTCAAGAGACCAAACTTGTACAGAATGCCCCATGCTCAATATTTAACATCAGATTTTGAAACTTGCTCACAAGAAACTACAATCCGTAATATTTCCAATTCAATTTGTCTCACATCATTTGGATTCTCTATGAAGAAGTTATGACTATTTTACCCGGAACACTTGTTTATTGACTAGCTTAAGGACTGGTCAAAAATCTTATCTTCCACATAGTGTATCTCCATAATTATAGTGAATAAAGAGTTGAAACTTTTACCATAGGTACCTTGATATATCTTCTCAATATCATGGCAATTTCACCATCTGAATCATTCTAGAAGAAAAATTTATAGAAAAAATGGTAATATGACCTGAAAATAACATACCTTAGAACACATCACCAAAATACTTCATCCTCCCTTGAAATCCGACCTTCTTTACTTATGATTTCCTCTGAAATTCAACTTGTGTATCAAATGAATGTATAATGATATTTATTTATACAATTTATTTCACTTCCTTTTAACATTAGGGCTGACCTGACACTTTCTTATTTTGTAATTCTTTTCTTTAATTATCTTCAGGGCCTACATGTACTTCCTTCTTCAATTCACTTTGTCATCTTCAAAAATTTATTTCTCCTCAACCATGAGGACCCATGTGACGTGCCACATACCACCGGAAACAACATCATGTATACTATCCATCCATGGGTATTGTATATGCATGTGCATTGTCCTTCATGTCCAAATACCTTCATCAATCTTGCGGTCCAAAACCCATGACTAGGGTTGACATCAATGACAACAACCAATATTCCAACAAAACATTGTTCCATAGGAAAAGCATAAGACAAAATTTGCAACCAAATGGGGAAGATTCCAGTACACAGTGATTCCATTTGGGTTAAAGAATGCACCTACTGTGTTTTCTAGAGTATTTTTCATAGTCGTTAAGGAATTTATTCATAATTTTCATGAAGTATATTTAGATTATTGGACGATATTTAGTTTATTTTAGAGAACATACAAACTCTACGGTTAATGATTGATAGATGTAGACAATATTAGATATCATAAAATTTGAAGAAATGTATTTTCTACACACCGTTTGGGATATTTCTAGGTTATGTGGTATGCAAGAAGGGTTTGTTGGTTGATCCTGCCAAGATAGCAGTAATTGTTAATTTTCCACTGCCTGAATCAGTGAGATAGTTGAGAAAAATTTTGGGTCATACAAGTTATTACAAAACATTTACTAAAGGATATTCGCATATTACAGCTCCAATGGAGAAGTTACTAAAGAAAGAAACTAAGTTTCAGTGGAATGAATATTTTTAGCAGGGTATGGGCATATTAAAGAAAAAGTTAGTAACTATTCCTATTATGGTGTTCCTGGATTGGAAGAGAGAGTTTCATGTTCATGTGGACGCATCATCTAACACACTCAAAGAATTTTTAGCTCATCTAGTAGAGGGATACTTAGATCATCAAGTTGTTTTTGGTAGAGGAAAGTTTTCGACTGTTGAGAAGAATTACACAATGACAAAAAGGGAAGGCTTGTAAATGGTTTATTCCTTGTAGAATTTCAAACACTACTTGCTGGGGTCCCATTTCAATATGTATATAGAACAATCTGTACTCATATATATAGTGAATAGGCCATTGTTGGGGGGGGCTAAATCTTCAGATGGTTATTGATGTTCTAGGAGTATGAATTCAAAGTTATTTTGAAGCCAGGGAAACTGAATGTAGGACCGTACCATTTGTCATTAATACTGACAAGAGAAGATGCAGGGAACCTAGATGATATTTTACTATAAATGCATTTATTCTCAGTTCAAATGGTAGACAAACACTTTTCATAAATTCTCCAATTTTTTAGTATAGGAATTGCTCCATCCAACATGATAGTAGCACAGAAGAAGCAACTAGTGGTTAAAGAAATGAATTACCAGTTGATTGTGGGAAACTAATATAAGTTAGGCATAGATGGGATACTATGACAATGTGTGCTACAAAATTAAATACCAATGACCCTAGCAGAGGAAATCGATGGAATTGCAGGAGGAAATTAAGCGGGAAAGGACACAACACAAAAGATATTGCACACAAGGATATGATGGCCCACCCTCCATAAGAACATGAGGGAATATTTTCAGAGCTGCAATGTTTGTTAGAGAGTAGAAAGGTCATCACAAAGGTATGACATTCCTTTGAATCCACAAGTCACCTTTTACGCGTTCGAAAAATGGGCAGTGGAGTTTATTGGACCAATTAATCCACCAACAAGGAGAACAAGAGCGAGGTATATAATTACTGCGGCATACTACTTGACAATATGGGAAGAGGCAGAACCAATTACATATTGCAACATAGAGAGATATAAGTGGATTTTGTTTGAGGATGTAGCTACAAGGTTTTGGTTTCCTAAAGTACTTGTGAGCGATCAAGGGACTCACTTTTTTAACAAGAAAATTGCATCATTAACATAAGAGTTCTGGATTTAATATTGAAAGAATACTTTGTATCACCAACAAGATAATGGAACTATGGAAGAATTCAATAAGATACCATATAATGAATTGATATTGGTTTGTAATGTAGGATGGGATTATTTGGATTTAATAATTCCTACAGTGCCATGGGATTATTGAAATACATGCAAGAAGTTGACAGGTCATACACCTTTTAGATTAGCATATGGTTCGAAAGAAGTCATTCTTATGGAATTTTTTGTATCGAGTGTGCGCATTGTTGTTATGGAAGACCTTACGAGTTTTGATGCAATATAAGAAAGACTATCACAATCATTGATATTAAAGGAACATTGTTTTTTTGTAGGGTTCCATCAGCAAGTACAGAAAGAACGTGAAAAGGCATGGCATGATAGACAAATTAAGCATAAGAAGTTACGTACATGAGATCTAGTAATACTCTATGACAGTAATTTCTTACAACAACATGGAAAGTTTAGTGCGCACTGGATAGGGCCATATGTAATTAAATATTGTTGATTAAGGTCGATTGTCATTGATGTCAACCCTTGAAGAAAGCTCCATAGCACAAAGGTTTGGGTAATGGAACCAATATTGTTTGACATAAATATCACTCATTATTGTTTTGTCATGGTTGATAAGAAGTAAATATGGATGAACTCCAAATTGGTCCCCTTATGGTGAAATCCCTCATGGGAAGATGCTTTGTGGAGTAAGATAACCCATGCTTAATTGTGGAATAATGAGATTAAGGACAGTGAATTTGTCAGAAAAAATATCCTAGATGGATATTGCGTCACATAACTCCTTATGGTTAGAGAGTTATGACCATGTGAAGTTGGAGACCCCAGGTTTGGGTAATGGACCCAAGTTTGTTTGATGGATAATGATATGATTTTTGATATATTTGAAGGTAATACTATTATATATGGATATTACATATCATTCCATTTCTAGTGGTATGTGGAATGTCACATAAATCCCTACAGTTTGAGAGTTATGTCCTTACGAAGTTGGAGGAGCCTCATATGTCATCTAGAAGCCCCAAAAGGCCAAAGTAGTCAAAGTGGTTTACGAGATTTTAAAAGGTAAATAATAAAGTGAAGTGATGAGTGTATTATAATTAAAAGTGAATACAAAATAAATTATTTCAATAATAAATTTAATGGATAAATTAGAAGTGGTTTAACCCTAAAATAAGGAAAGTGGGCCAAGTGACCTAGAAGATGTTTTTAAGTAAGCTACTTCGAGAGTATAAATAAGAGGAAAGGCTCTCTCATTTTAATTACACTTAAGAATATTGAATATCTATAGGTGTATGAGGTAACCAAGGATATCTAAGCTGAAATTCTGAGGGAAGGTGAAGAAAATAAAGCTGAAATGCAAGGAAGGATAAATTATTTTGATGGTGTTTTGTAAGGCATGTTATTTACAGGTCATCTCACCATTTTCGCAATAACATTTTTTCTATAATGATTCAGACCATGAAATTGCTATTCCATTGAGAAAACATACTCAAGTATCTGTGGTAACAAATTTATCTTGTGGGTTGTTGTATTTTTTGAATTACACTCCATGGAAAATAGAGTTTGTGGCTAGTCCTGAAACTAGTCAAAAACAAGTGTTTTGAGTTAAAACATCATAAATTCTTCATAACAGATCCAAATTCAGTGAGATGAAATGTTTTGGTTAAGGTATAGTCTGTAGTATTCTTTGTAACATTTTCAGATAAATTCAATGTATATTTCTTGCGGTGCACGCTCTATAAGGTCGCTCTCTAGAATAAGCTAGAATTCATCAAGGTATGCCATTTGTGCTATAACTCCTTTTCTGAGAGGTTCCAAGTAGTGACACCTAGAGGAATTTCATAAAACACAATGAAGAACATCGTGTATCAGTTTCATATCTTTGTACATTATAGGTTCAAATTTATGATTACTTCAAGTTAGGGTTGTTGACTAATCCAAAACTAGGCATGTGAGACTAAAGAAAAGTTTGATGAAAATTCTTGTCTCTTGTTGTTAAAGTTAAGGAAGGTTTGAAGGAATGTGATCATATACACTAGGTCTATTACAGATATACAAATCAGATTTGGATGATGAAATTGATGATGGATTTTGGTTGAGGTACATGTTGAGTACATGGTTGAGATAAGTAGTTGATGAGTTGACACATACATGAGGTGTATAGTTGATGATGTTGGTACATATTGATGAGTCATAGTTTATTAGTAGTTGACACAATATTGGTACATACTTGGTACATGGTTGGATGCACGTGTTTATGGTACAAGTTGATGCACTTGTTTATGGTACAGGTTGAGGTACAGGTTGATGCATGGTTCAGATTTATTGGTACAAGTTTACATCGGTATATCTCATATTGATAGTGTGACAGTGGTTCCATCATTCTACTTCTACTTCAGGGTGGCAGGATGGGGCAAGGACAAGGGGTTGTAGCCACCTTCCAGTTGTAGCCAAAGAACATAGGGGGTTGTAGCCTCCTTCTGGTTGTAGCCAAAGAATTGGGGCGTTGGAGCTTCCCTCAGGTTGTAGCCTGAGAAACTATGGGGTTGGAGCCTCCTTCCAGTTGCATCTAGAAAATGAAGGAAGTTGGTGCTTCTAATGAATGTAATTCTTCAATACATATAAGAAAAAACATTATGTGGTTTTCTCCCGATTTGGGTTTCCATGTAAAACACTGGTGTATTGTGTATGTGTGTGATTGTTTATTTCGTATTCCTCATTATTGGATAATAATTATACATTGATATAACGTTTGAATAAAAATGATTATAATTACGCTATTACTGATTCACCCCCTTCTCAGTAATCCAACAATTGGTATCAGAACAAGTTCCTTTAGAAATCAATTTAACCACTGAAAGGTAGATCATGGAGAGTACCAACTCGTATAAAAATGGAATACCATAGTTTGATGGACATAAATATGGTTTTTGGAGCATAAGGATGAAGACATAAATACAGGCACAGGGATTTCAAGTTTGGAAATCAATTGTAGATGGATACAAAACACCAGCAGTTCCACCAACAAATGACAAAGCAGTGAAACTCGGTGAGAATAATTCCAAAGACAAAAATGCACTTTTGAATGGTCTTAGTGATACGATATTCACCAAAGTTGCACATTGTAAATATGCTAAAGATACTTGGGACAAGCTTTGAAATATTTATGAAGGAGATTCAAAAGTCAAAGAAACAAAGATTCAAACTTACAGAGGTCAGTTCGAACAACTAAAGATGAAGGAAAATGAATATATTGTAGCCTACTTCTTATGATTCCATGAAACATGGAATGAAATCATAGGATTGGGAGAAGAAATTAAAGAATCTGTAATTGTTCAAAAGGTACTACGATCTCTTCCTATGAGATTCAACCCTAAGATATCAACACTAGAAGAAAGATCGGATCTAAACTCAATAAGCATGGATGAACTACATGGAATCTTCACAACATATGAGATGAGAACTGAGCAGGAAAATCCAGATGTAAAAGAAGCAACCTTCAAAGCATCCAAAATATCAAAGCAAAAGAAAAAGGAACAAGAAGAATATAGCAGCAACAACGACGTCTCGGAAGATGATGAAGAAGTGGACAACTTTGTCAAAAGACTAAACAAGGGAACCAACGGTAGGTATAGAGGTAAGCTTCCTTTAATATGTTTTAATTGTGATGGTATTGGTAATTTTTCTAACAAATGTACTCATAAGAAAAAGAGAAATGATGAAGGTTACTCAAAAGGTAGACAAACATATAAAGGTAAAAGAACTAGAATTTTTTTTTCAAGAAAATCTTTTGCACCAAAGAAGACATCTCATCATCAGATGAAGATGAAGTCAGTGACAGTGAAACAGGGAGAGTTCTATTCATAGAAGTAAAAGACTCTGATAAAGAAGACTCCGAAGAAGAATATGAAGAAGAAATTGAAGAGACAGAAGTTGACTTCCAAGAATAATTAATGAGTGCCATAGAATTTATCAGAAGAGAAAAGAAGAAAAACAAGAAACTACAAGAAGAACTAGATAAGAAAAAGACACTCAAGAACTAGAACAAATGATCACAAAATTGAAGGTTCAAATAGAAGAAGATAAAAGAATTGAAGAAGCACTCAAATAACAACTAGAAGGAAAGGACAAGATCATTGGATACCTGGAAGCAGAGATTGTCACACTAAGAAAGGATATTCAAAAGAAAAATATGCAGAATAACTCAAAAGTTCTGGATGACATTATCAGCAGTCAAAAATCTCATCTTGTCAAGTCCGTACTTGGATACAATCAGACAGAAAAAAGATCAATCTCTAAAACAACAGAACAATAAACAAATCCAAAAAGCTATGCATAAACAATCAAAGGGGATAAAAAGATATACAAGGAAGATTACATGGGCACTCCTCCATTGAGAAGATTTAGATTTTAGAATCAACAATAGATAGACAAGGCTCAATAATAAGAAGGATTCATAAGAGCACCTCCTTTCAAAATATCTTCAACTACCAGGTATCAAACTATATTTTTTGGTTTACGTTATGCATGTAATAATTTTGGACATAAAGTTGTAAATTGCAGAGCTAACAATAGGAACAATAACTACTTTGAGAGCCATACACAAAGGGGTTATTCAAGAAGACCTAGTGAACCACAGAGAAGAAGTTACAATAGGTTTGAATCTTTGAGCACTGAAGTGGAATGTTACAAATGTAACAATTTTGAACATATGGCCAAAAATTGTAGAATGAGAGTCCCTCCTAAAGAACCTCAACAGAGTCACAAACAAGAACCTCAGAAAATGACATGGATAAGAAAGAAAGATTAGTATAGAAATGAAGAATGCACAGTCGCTCTACAAGCTAAACAGAAGAAACATGGTTGGTATGTTGACAATGGATGTTCAAAACACATGACAGGTGATAGAGACAAGTTTCTTACATTATGAAAGGAAAGAGATGGATATGTCTCCTTCGAAAATGACGATTCAACCAAAATCATTGGAAAATGCACAGTCTGAATTGGGAACAAGAATGAAAAGGAAGAAAATGTTCTACTAGTAGAAGATGTGACACATAATCTTTTAAGTGTGAGTCAAATGTGTGACCAAGGTCATAAAGTTACTTTCGATTCACAAAAGTGTGAGATAAGAAAAGAAGGTTCGGTGAAATTGGTCACTATAGCTGCAAGAACTTCACGCAACATATATGTGTTAAGCGAAATTGAAAATGAAAAGTGTTGTCTAGGAAAGGAAGATGAAATTTGGCTATGGCAGAGAAGAATGGGTCACATGCATTTTGATAACCTTGTCAAAGTCAACAAAAGAGAAGCAATTAGAGAAATGCCCCAGATCACGAAACCAACCAACACTTTATGCAAGCATTGCCAACAAGGAAAGAAAACAAAGACCAGGTTCAAATCAAAGGAATATTCGACAACAAAACCATTGGAAATTGTGCATACTGATCTAGTTGTACCAACTACAACAAAATGATTAAAAGGTGAGAGATACTTTATTAGTTTTCTTTCTCAAGAACAAGTCAGAAGCTTTTGAAAACTTCAAGATCTACAAGGAAATGGTTGAAAATGAGATGGATTCAAGAATCAAATGCTTAATATTGGATAATGGAGGATAATTCACCTCAAATGAATTTATGGACTACTGCAACAATCATGGAATAAAAAGGCAATTCTTCGTCGCTAAGACACCTCAACAAAATAGAGTTGTTGAAAGAAAGAACAAGACAGTACAAGAAATATCTCAAACAATGATAATGGATTCAAAGTTGACAGATATGTTTTAGACACAAGAAGAGCATACAACAGTTCACATTCAAAATTGAGTAATACTCATAAACAACACTGATAAAACTCCCTACGAGCTATGGAAAGGAAGACCAGCAAATGTGAAGCACTTCAAAATTTTTGGAAGCAAATGCTACATAAAAAGAGAACATGGAAGAATGGGAAAGTTTGACTCTTGTGTGGACAAAGGAATACTTGTTGGTTACTCAAGTACAGGCAAATCATACAAGTGTTACAATCTAAGACTAAACAAAGTTGTGGAAAGCATCAACGTAACAATTGATGAAACAGATAGACCATAATCAAAGGAAGAAGAAAACAAATCAATGGAACAACTTTTCGAAGAAGAAGATGAAAAATAAGTAGAATATGAAGATGAAGATGAAGAGAATCCAACATAAGCAGAAGAGAAAGTTCAGCAAGTATCTCCAAAGACACCTAGCAAACGAGTACAGAAGAATCATCCTTCAGATCAGATTATTGGAAACAAAGATGTAGGAGTTGAGACTAGAAAAAAAATCCATTCACCAGAACAAACACACCTAGCACTCTTATCTACAATTGAACCAAACTGTTTTGAAGAAGCTAGCAAGGATGAATTTTGGAATAAGTCCATGGATGAAAAATTGGATAAAATAGAGAAAAATGACACTTGGGAATTGGTTCCAAGACCAAAGAAAAAGAATGTGATCGGCACAAAATGGGTTTTCAGGAATAAATTGAATGAATATGGACAAGTTACAAGGAACACATATAGATTGGTATGTAAAGGATATGCACAGATTGAAGGAATCGACTTTGAAGAGAGATTTTCCCTAGTTGCCAGAATGGAAGCAATCTGTTTTCTTTTAGCTTATGCATGCTCCAAAAATGTTAAGGTATATCAGATGGACATAGAATCAACTTTTTTGAATGGGGAACTTGAAGAAGAAGTCTACATTGAACAACTGTTGTAGGAAAATCTCCCTGCGGACAGGTAGATCGCCTCTAAGAGCTTGACCCTAACTCTAGACAGAAAATGCTTAACGTGGACACTGACTTCCTTTCAAATCTATCTAAACTAACACATGAGAAGGAAGGATGAAAAAAGTACCTCTTTATCGAAGTTTGTCCCTACACGCTCCTAGTTGCGCTTCGATCCTTTGCTTCTCGCTGGATCCTGTGGAAAAAACAAGATATGACCACTTCCTACTCTATTGATATTAGCTTGAAAACATATCTACTAGTTAATGATAAGTTCATGTAACATTAGACACAAACTAGAAAGAAACAGGCCAAGTGTGTCATATTAATGAGAATAACGACAACAGTACTTACAATCATAGATGCGAATGTGACAGCTTTGTCGAGTCCTCTTCGTCTAACCCTTGCCTGAAAGATCCACAACCTGGACAACAACAGCTTCACTGATCACTCTCCTCTGGCTGACTATGTATTTTCTCCAAGATCATAAGTTTCATGCTAGCAGTTCTTCCCCCTTTCCACCATCATAGAGTCTGCTTATATAGGTTAAGAGGATCTTAACCTCTTGAGTTATCTTTAGAACAAGTTGGGAACTTCCTCCTCAGACGAGGGATCTGTTGATGAAACCAAGAATTCGAACACAACTGCCTCCTAATCTCAAAATATCCTCCCCTTATTCTCCTCAACGGGCCAACTACTTCCCCATATTAGGCAGCGCTCCCTTAGAAGGGGCATCAGAGCATTGTAGCGCTCCCTGGTAAGCTATGAAGGGGCGCCAACGCTCTCAATATGAGCAGTGCTCCTTCAGAGGGGGCAGGGGAGTGTTATAATGCTCCCTGAAGCATTGTAGAGGAGCGCCAACGCTCCTAGAGATGATATAGAGGAGCGCTCCCCCTCAGAACCTTTGTTTCAGAGCTCTCTTCAGGTGTCAGGAGTTATTTGACTTCAGTAAACCAGTCCTTCTCCTTCAAACCAATCACATGAGATGTTTTAAGTGTCTCCTTAGTGTTGTTGGCATGGCAGTATGCTCAAACATCATTTGTGACACTTGCGAACAACTTGCGACACTTGCGAAAGTTTGTAAGGAAGATGCGACACTTATCCAGCTGAGTAATTTTGACGTGTAACAGATTGCCCCCCAAATTATGAAGTTAGAATATGTCAACTGATAACTGAAATACTTTGTAGACGTCCAAGCAAGGGTATAGACTCGGAGAACCTGACAGAAGCTGCACACAAGCATCCAACAAATATCATGACATATTTCAAAACCCAAGGCAGGCATACCTATGCTTGGGTGATCAAGACTTAGCAGGATATGGCCGCCATAAAATACACTGCGGATCCATAATTGTATTGATAAAAAAGGTATAGCCACCGAAGATACAATGTGGATATATACTCTGATGACTCGGACTATTCGTAGCCACGAAGAATACAAAGTGGATCTACGAGATGACAAGACATAGCCACGACCAATACAAAGTGGATCTATGTGACAGTGTTGTGTTCTTGTCCAATGATTACTCCTTTGCAGCCTGGGCAAAGTATATATCAAAGTAGTTACCCAACCCAGGGTCTTCTTTACCAATCCCAATGTGGTACGATCCTAACCATGTGAATAGATGTATTGACGTCGAACATGGCAGAAACCACTCAATTACCGGTCAATGGTGTGAACCGTTAACAAGTGCGAGGGAGATCACCATTAGTGTCAATGATTCCCAAGGTACCCTAGTACATTCCAGCGAATGTGAATGGATGAGCTGAAGTCGAACACCCGTGGAATCATTCGATCAGAGGTCAATGATGTAAACCTACTGTCGAATGTGAGGAGGCCTGCCATTGAGGTATGCAGGTCCCAAAGTACTAACTGGTTTCTAAGTCTGATTCCCGGATAATGTGTTGAAGTTGACAGGAATAGACTCGTCGAGGGAGGGCCTTGATGTATCCCCCATCAACGACACGAAACAGACATAGAGATGTAATTGGCAGATCAAATGGACATGGACTAACATAGGTTTTGAGGCAAGATATTTGGGATGGCTGACTCTCGAGGTGGATACTTCCCTTGAACAATGAGGCACAACAGCAAAAACGTGACATGGACCAAAACTATGCAATGGATACTTTGACTTGCGTCGGGTGACCCAAAGGAGTGAAAGTAACTCGAAGGATTGGCTCAGTGCAGAGGTTCAGCGGATTATGATGTATGCAAATGACAACGTGTCGTGTTCAAGGGCGACTCTAAGAAGTGCTAGATGATGTTCTCAAGAGACTGCTTGGCTTGGTCCTTTCAATTTCCCCCCCATCCAGATAGATGAGTACCTCTTTTTGATTTAATGATCTCGAGGAGGATAACACATGCTCAATATAACTCACCTTCGGTAAGTTCCTCTTCCTGTATTTAACGAACCGGAAGAAGTAAGGGATCGGTCCCATATGGGCCTGTCGATGTGTGTTTTAACGAGTCCAAAGACAGGAAACTTGAAGGTTTTTCGGGATTATAGAGTTTGGAAAAACACTTAGAAGAGAACTCTCTCAGTTCCTTTTTCGTAAAGTAGTCCAATGAGACCGAAAAAGGGTTAAACTATCACTCGAAAGACGCCCTTTCTGACCTTTTAACGAGTGTGAAAGGAAGCAAGATCACTCGACAATCTTTTCATATTTAGAGAGTCTGAAAAGGGTTTAAAGGAGACTCCAGGGGGGTTCCTTTTTCGTGCGTTCGTATCCATACGTGTCCGAAAAATATATAAAATTTTACCCGGTTACGTTCTCATATTGTCGAGCTTGAGAACGAACTAAGACTATGCTCATAAGTGTGACAAGGTGAATAATCCATCAAGACTGCCAGGAAACCTGTGATGCCAGAACTACAAACCAGGGTTTAGTGAAGCCATTACATCATTAGAGAAATCCAAAAATGACCATACCTTATAAAAAAATGAAAATTTATAAATAGCAATTGATTGAGAATTCATTTACCATTTCATTTTGCAAGGATTTTTGGAGTAGTGGAGAATCTCGTTTTGAAGTAAATCTTGTTTTTCTCGCTGCCAGAGCTACGATCCACCGTTTTGCTCATCGTTTGGACCAGGTAGGTGTCCATCTCTTTCTCTTTCAATTGCATGGTTTCACATTCATTTTCATAGCATTATTTATTTTAAAACACGAATCCCTAAGTCGCCCCAATTGGAACCAAATCGGCCTCTTTTAAAAATTAATGAAACAGGGGGATTCTTTTACAAAAACTGCTTCATAGAAGGGTGGTTAGGATGTCAACACCCTTGTGATCAATTAGACAGGTCATTTTTAGTAAAATAACTCATAAAAAATCTACCCAAATGCCCACGCAGCCCCCAAAGTCGTTTTTCATTTTTAAAACGTTTTTATCATTATTTGACAAATGTTAAAGGGCGTGGTGGTTAAAAAGAGTGAGTGGCTGCTTTTAGATGATGTGTGAATCTTATTTCATGTTTTTAAATGCTTTTGAAAATCACCGAAATTGCCCAAACATGGAAATAACGAATTTCTTGTTTTGTAGGTAACTTCGGCAATCATGATTGAATGGAAAGAGAGGGAACATGAGATGGATGACTTAGCCACCTTACAGAGTCCTCGTACGCGGGCCAGTTTGCGATCTTGTGGCTTTATCAAGTTCTTCAAATTACAAAAAATGAAGAGAGAGATTCTATTGCTCAAGTATATGATTGGCCTCTAGGAAGTTGCATAACAAGGGTTCCGAATCGACACATAAATTTTGACCATTGAGTTAGAGGACGTGTACTTTTTGACCGACCTCTCGAAAAGAGGGGTCCCCATATATTTCACTGGGCAGAGGGCGCTACCTGAACAAGTGGACGTGTATCTGGCACGTCACTGTATCCCAGGAGAAAGGTTGGTAGGGGGCAGGATCCCTATTAAGGATATTCGAGATTTTCCCCTCCGGTCTATACTATTCGCTATCACCAGCGTGACAGGAAACACTAGCGCCCATCTAGCATCGAGATCACAGGTGGCTTATGGTGTTCAGTGTTTGGAACCAACACTGTTCAACTGGAGTGCAACGTTCCTTCGAAATGTGAAGGAACAGATCTCACGGTGCAGGAATGGATAGAATCAGTTTGGCTATGGCTCGTTTTTGGTCTCATTTTTTCTAGAGCGCATCCCTCAGATGCAGCCTCAGATAGCACTGGCGGTATGACCATTGGATGAACCTAGGATGGAGAGGTGGACTAGTCTGTCTCCAAGGCTAGTTTCAGAGTCAGAGTTCCATTTCACTGGCAATTTCTTTGCCTGGCTGAGATGACAGTACCTTTGGATAGAGGACTTCCCTTATGCCGATGTAGATTTCTGTGGGAGCATGGACTTGATTTTTCCCGCGGGGGAAGACTGGGATGAGTCAGGTAAGAGACTGAGCCATACCTTGTCTACTTTTTTTTTTTAAGTTTTTGATGTATATATACTTTTTTGGGGTATGTAAAAGAGTTTTAACAGATGTATTGTTTCCAACATGCAGACAAGGGGGCAGTGTGCCTGGCTGATATAATGGTACCAGGACGTTGCGGAGGCATCCCGATCGTAGCAGATCTGGTAGTACCAATAGTAGGTCTTCGGGAGGTTGAGAGAAACCTCCAAGGCCTTACGATGGGCATCCCTCCTCTGCGGAGGGAGGAAGTGCCTTTACATCTGCAGCAACACACTGTAGGAGTACCAGAGAATATCAATTCTTTGTTGAGGTGTGTAGTGCGTGCAGTAGTGTGTTATTCGCAACACAATGTAGTGCGGGGAGATTAGAGTCTCTCCGGTGATCTTGTTTTGTATGCCTTATTAGGCGACGTTGTATGGGTGAAAAGGCCCAATATTTTGCTCTTCTACACACTTTTTGATGTAATGCAAACATTTCAGTCACGCCATATATATATATATATATATATATATATATATATATATACAGTTTCGAGTTTTTATGATGCCAATGATTTGTACATGATGATGTATGTGATGTGTTTTAATTTACATGTAATGTACAATTTTCTTTTCCTTGAATCTTATGTGTGGGTGAGATACTGATCCATGATATAATTAGCTAATGAATCTGAAACACTATTATGTTCTCTCAGAATGTGTCTATATTCAATATAATCGAACATTCGCTCAAGACGGTGAAATTGCAAGTGTAGACGTAGCAGGATAGGACTACGGATAGCGTAGATTCGGTTGAGTTGATAAACCATGAGCTGGGAGTCTAAGTAGACAATGATGCGAGAGATACCTAGAGAGGAGGCTTGGGTCAACATTCCAATGACAGCGTGATATTCTGCCATATTGTTGGTTGCTGGTCCTAAACAGATACCTCCTGAGCTCACCACCTCATCAAATTGGTAAATAACCCAAGCTACTGAAGCAATGTTCCGGGTATGTCGGCTGGCGCCATCCGCGAACCCAAAAAAAATAGGAAAGGAAGACGTCATCTGCGCATGAAAACACAGGCACAGTCATGAGTGGCAATGGTAAAGACTCGAGCACGCGAAATAAATAGACACACCAAAACTAAATACAATAATGTACAAAGTACAAATGCTAGGTGATCTAGGCATAATACTTCTTAAGGTAAAGCCCGTTTTGGGGCTCTCCCAGGGAAATTCCATCATGATCAACTAATTCGTAGGCACCTTTATGTAGGACACGCTTCATGATGTAAGGACCGTGCCACATGGGTTCTAACTTTCCTGTCCCCAATTTATCGTGAGCTTGGTCGTAAACGAGGACTAAGTCTCCTTCTACGAAAGTCTGAGGGTGGACAGATTTGTGATATTGAATTTTAATTTGTTTCTGATGTGCCTCATTGACGAGAGAAGCATCGCGATGCATTTCGTCTAGTTTGGATAGATATAAAAATCGTTCTTCTTCGACAGAAGTATGGGGAAGGAGTTCTACTTTCAATTTGAGTGATGGAATCTCACACTCGATTGGTAGGACGACTTCAATGCCATAAACCAACTGGAAAGGAGTAAATCCAGTTGAAGTTTTCACAGTGGTGCCATAAGCCCAGAGAGCGGAGAACAATTGTAAATTCCATGATGTTTTGTTTTCCCCTACCATGCGTTGAATCATGGTTTTTAGGACTTTGTTGATAGCCTCAACTTGTCCGTTCGCCTGAGGGTAGTAAGGAGATGAGTTTTCATGGATAAAACCCAATTTGACATGTAACTCGCTCATCATCTGGTTTTTGAAGTGTGCACCATGGTCAGTGACAATGGAACGTGGTACACCAAAACGAGTTATGATGTGGTTAAAGAGGAATATAGCTGCAGTACGGCCATCATTCAGGAAGGTAGGCATTGCCTCAGCCCATTTGGTGAAGTAGTCGACGTCGACGATGATGTAACCGTGCCCCCCAGCTGAGGTAGGATTACACTGCATGAAATCGATGCCCCATTTGGAAAAGGGGCCGATGGCGATGATGGGATGCAGCGCCATAGGGTGGGTGTGTGCCTTCTTGTTAAAGATTTGGCAGGGTGGGCATTTTTTGACAGCCTCGATGCAATCTTGGAAAATCGAGGGCCAAAAGTAGTCGGCACGTAGGATTTTTTGGGCTGTGGCCATCCCGGAAAGGTAACCGCCACAGACACCAAGGTGACAATCATTCAAAATGCGTTCAACCTCTTCGTAAATCAGGCATCGCCGAAGGATGGTGTCAATACCACGACGATACAAAGTGTCACCGAGAATGATATAACTGCGAGAGTGATGACGAATGCATCGACGCTCTTCGTGAGAGATATTGGGATGAAAACATTGGGTTTGGAGGTACAGGAGAATGTCTCCGTACCAGGGATCATAGGTGTTGATGAGGAAGAGAGATTCATCGGGGAGAGAGTCTCTAGGTTCCATGTTTTCATCGGCACGAGGGAGAGTAAAGATGAGCTCGGCAAACACCAGGGATTTTTTGGCTTTAGCCTTTGTAAACTCGAGATCGAATTCTTGGAGAATCATGATCCACTTTGAATATTTTCCCTCAAGTACTTGACGTGTCAAGATGTGATACATTGGGTTGGAGTCTGCGATTACTGTGGTGGTGCGTAATAAGATGTAGTGGCAGAACCTTTGAACAACGATGATGGCTTCCAGAGCCAGTTTCTCAACATGCGAATATCTGAGTTCGGGTCCAGATAAACTCTTGCTCATATAATAAATCACATGTTCTTCGCCGTTGGGGTCTTCTTGAACTAACACCATTGCAATGGTGGAAGTAGAAGCGACCAAGTAAAGGATATAATCCTTTGTATATTCAGGGGGATGTAACAAAGGTGCATGGGTCAAAGCATGCTTGAGAGCATCGAATGATCGTTGAACGGCGTCATCCCATATGAAAGGGACGTTCTTTTGCAGTAACCACATAAATCGTTTAGCGATCTCGGCATAATTGCAGATGAAACGGTGAAGAAAGTTTGCTTTGCCTTGCAAACTCTAGAGTTGGGTTAAATTGGTAGGTGGGGGTAAGGCTAAGATGGCCTTGATCTTTAAGGGATCCACCCTGATCCCATCTTTAGAGACAATGAAGCCGAGGAGTCGAACAGATTTGACAGCGAAAATGCATTTTTGTGGGTTTAGACGAATGCGGTAGAACCTACATCGCAGAAAAATCACGCGTAAATGATCAATGTGATCAGATCAATTTAGCGAATGTGCGGGTAAATCGTCGAGATACGGTTCTGCTATATGTTTGATGTCATGAAAAGCATACGACATGGCTCGCTGGAAAGTGGCTCCAGCATTTTTAAGGCCAAAAGGTATCTTTCGGTAGGCGAAATTTCCCCAAGGGTAGATGAAGGTTGTCTTGTGTTGATCGGCGGGTAAGATTTCAATCTGGTTATATCTAGAAAAACCATCCATGAAAGAGAAGATTATGCTCCCCGCACAATTATCGATGATTTGGTCGATGAAGGGCGTAGGGTAGTTGTCCTTGGGATAGGCTTTGTTGAGATCCCGATAGTCAATGCAAACACGGATGGTCCCTTTTTTCTTAGCAACCAGAACAAGGTTGGAGACCCATTCGGTTAAAGGGACGGGATAGATGAAGCCAGATTTTAGAAGTTTTTCAACTTTTGCCTTTATAGCTGCGATTTTCTTGGGATGAACCGGGCGAAGCTTTTGTCGAACCGATTTTGCGTCAGGGTAGGTTTTGATTTCATGTACGACGATTGAAGGGTTGATCCCTGGCATTTCCTCATAACTCCATGCGAAGACATCGCGGAATTCCTTGAATAAAGCGGTGTAAGAAACCACTTCGTCGGGTGTGCAATTAGCACCAAGGTTGATGTTTTCCACGACACCTTCTTTGATTGAAATGTCAATCGTGATCGTGGTGGAGATGTTACCCATGTTCCCCTCAGAGAGAGCATCTTGTGCGAGGATAGGAGATTGCAGAGATTCAGTAACATCGGGAGGGAAGACAGATTGTATGTCTTGCTGGATTTTTTCCAAAGGCGGAAGAAAAGAGGATCGATGGTGGTTTTCATCCCAGGGCAGATCATCAATGCTTAGCATTTCCATAATCGATTCGTCTGAAGGGAAAATGTGGGAAATGTAGGTGACAACAGATGATAGGGAATCCAACCACGAGGGCACCGAGTAAGTATCGGGTGCCAATGAATGTGAATTGTTGGAAGAGGGAGAGGCAGATTGAATAGTTACGTATGCAGCCTCGGCTGGGCTAAGTGACATAGTGTCACCAAGCACATCAAATTCCAAAGGACTAGGTACAACCCAAGGGTCAGATGATTCCAGGGATTGATAAGGCATAGTCGAGATCATATTGACAATGGAAATATGATGTGCAGTAGGTGGAAGTGGTGTAGGGAAAGTACCCATGAGGCTAGAATATTTCAATAAGCCAACAACAACGCTTTCATACATAACTGGGTGGTCTTCGAGAAAAGGAATGTTGTTGGTAGCAGGGATGCGAGTGTCAGGTGTACAAAAATCAAGCTAATCGACGGCAACAATTTTGCCTTGATGGGGGAATTGTACACATCGAAACACTGACAAGGCAACGAAAGTCATGGTGTAGAACCAACTTCTTCCAAGTAGTAGGTTGTAATCGAGGGGACCATCGACCACCTCGACATCAACGGTAACAGTTTTTCCGCCCAACTGAACAACTAAGGATTGTAATAATCCGCGAGGATGAAAACCTCATCCATCAAAGGCACGTAACATGCTAGCGGACTTGTTAAGGGCCGGTGATTTTAAACCTTTCCAATAGGCTAGAGACATGACACAGGTGGAGGCTCCCTCGTCCAGGATAGTCCAGTGGATTTGTTGATTGTGAACAACAACATCGATTTGGAAAGCTAGCTGGTGGGAGAGTCGCGGTTGATGATTGTCCAGATTAAATGTGATATTGTTTGATGACTCATGATCAAAAGCACCGATGGCGGCTAAGAGTGTTCTACATTGGCTGGGGCAGTGTTGTAGAACTTTCAAGGTGGACATGGCACACGGGGCTTGGGCCAAATCTTATACGATGTTGTAATTTTGGGCCGCCCGTGAATTAGGATTGAAGGTAGATTTCTGGATGGTGATATTAGGAGGGCTTAAGATAGAGTCAAAAGAAGGTTTCTCAATCTTGAGTGGCCCGGATGGAGGGCTAACATATGGAGGATTGGCGGAGGATGGTAATGGGTTTGACGGAGAACCGTTAACAATCTTCGGTTTATCAGGTTTAATTGGCGTGTCATATGTCGCAGAGCGAGTAGTTAGATTAACTCTGTTAAACATGTAAATGTGGGCACTTGTCAAGGCCTCATCATGGGGTTGGTTGGAACTGCCCCCTGGCATGGGGGTTTGTGCAACCAACGATTGTTGCTGCAGAAAAGGCTGAGTGAGCACAGCGGGTTGTGAATTTCCCTTGAAAATTTTGGCCACTTCATCGGGATGTGGGCAGTCTTGAGTGTAGTGATCGTCACCACAAATGAGACATGGGAATTTCGGTTTTCATTGCGGTTGTTTTCTGACAGCAGGGGTTTGTGGTTGGGTCTTGGGTTGTTCATTGTTATTGTTCTTATTTGGTTTGTTTCTCGCTTTCTTCTTTCCCCCAAGTTGTTGTGAAGGGGTTGACTGGACCGCATTCACATCAGAGACCTGAGTTTGACGGGGCGTAGAAGAGGGTGCAGTCGGATTGGGAGCAGTCGCCGAAGCAGGCCGCTGGATCATTCCAGTAGATTGGGTAGCAGGTTGAGTCTTGACGGAGCCAATAACTCCATCCGCATGCGAAGAAGTCGATGGTTTGGATGGATCGTTAGTGGCACGGGTAGCGTTCGGTATCAACTCATATAGAGTACCAGATTGTGAATAGACTAAGTCTAAGTACTGAGCTCGAGCAATGGCTTCTTCCTCGATGACGACACCGCCCATGGCAACATCGCGAGCAATCTAGGGTAATATTGATTTCGTGAACCATTCTGCTAACAATTGGTCAGGAATGACTGCTTTGATTAGCCTTCGTCGTCGTCTCCATTCATGGATATGATCGGAGATATGTACCGAAGTTGTCTGACGAAGGGAGGTTAATAGTTCAGTACCCGTCTCGTATCGAATGGGTAGTTGGAAGTGCGTGAGTAAGGACATGGCGAGAGAGTTGAAATCGTGAAAATATGTGCATGGTAATTCAATATACCATTTCGCTGCGGAACCCGTAAGTGTTCGTTGGAAAAGACGCAAACGAATCGAATTGTCCATGAGGGAGTTGGATGAACACCACAAATGGAAGGTCATCACGTGGTTGTTTGGGTCTTCTCCGGACTTTCTGTCGAATTTTGGGATATCAGAAGGAAGTTTAGTTGGAATAGCTGGCCAAACCGGAGAATGATAAATATGATCATTCATTAACCGAGACAAGTCTGGAAGGTCCAGGGTAGCTAGAAAAGGTAGTTGTCGGTTAACATGTGGGTAATGCTAGTGTGGCAGAGGGACACTAGTGGGGCCCAATACTGGGTTATGTGGATAATTATAACTCATGGGCCCTATCATGTGAGGTTGGTTTTGACCAAGGTACATAGGATTTGAGATGTTTTGAGAAGTATGTGTGAGCGGAGGATGACCGGATGGGTTTTGTGGGTTATAGGGTGGGTTTGGAATTTGTCCATAAGGGGGTTGCTGAGGAGTCAGAACATTTTGTCTCGTGGAGGCATGTGGGTTTCCTTGAAAAGGGACGCTCCACGGATTGGGTATGGTAGACACATTTTGTCCTTGTGGTTGATGATAGACTTCGGATTGAGGCTTCCCCCCAGCATGAGGGTGCCCCCCGAATGGAATTTGTCCTCCGGTGGGAGGATTCCCCCCAACATTAGGGTTCCCTCCGAATGGAATTTGTCCACTGGTGGGAGGATTCCCCCCAGTTTGAGGTAGATTTCCCGGGATTTGAGAGCCAGATGCCAATGACTGACCGGTGTCGTTGATCGGGTGAGGACCACCAAGACCGGTCCCTCTGAGTTGTTGGATAGGTATAGAACTTCCCGGTATGACTTGGGTAGTGGTTTGGGCAGTGGTGGCAGCGAAAGCATTCAGTTCCCTGAATCCAAAAGGAAGTGTAGGTCTTGGTGTTACAGGTGTGCCAATTGGAGCTTGATTGACTACCGCATTACCGGCGGGGATAGTCGGGATGTGTGGGGCCATTGTCGAATGGGCCGTCTGGAGGGGAATAGTAGACCTTGGGCCAACGGACAGTGTGTTCGGACCAATGGTTGGTGTGGCTGTAAAAATGGTGGTACCGGTGAAGTGAATTGGGGGTACAGTGTAGGAAAAAGATGCATTGGCACCTTCCCATGTTCCATAAAGATCTCACACCAGTCGTGGTGGACTTCGAACAACATCTGCGGTCCAAAAAGGTTCATTAGCTAAAGGGTTTTGAGAAGACCCAGCCGGAATGTCAAAAGGATTAACGACAACAAACTCTCCAGTGGAATTTAGGTGGAGGATCTGTCGTTCGTATCCCTCCGGAATGCGGTAAGCTTCCAAAGATTCTAAAACAATTCGAAAATTCTCCAAAGGAATGGGAACTTCTTCCTGGGAAGTTGTAGTATTTTGAAACTCGCTCTATTGAGGATATTCCTCCGTAGAATGAGGGGGTAAAGGGGTGTTTCCTTCCATATTTTCTGGAGGAAGTCCCTGTAGCCTCCGTGAGCGGCATGGAGGGTCTATGTTGGCGGAAAAGAGTCGGCGAAAGAAATCTATGGCCAACTAACGAAAAGAAACAGCACACGCTAAAAAATCTAAGAATCACAACTAGGCAAATAGGACCTTCTTTTGATGACCGTACTAGTTGGTGATGAAATCCAACGTCACGTGATCAAGTCCAGAAGGGGCGGGGATAGGGTGGAACAGTTACAATGGCGACCTGCTTAACAGACTTATGCCTTGGTGCAAGCTTCCACGCAGTAATTGTGGATTTACCCTCCAAGGAACCTGAGTGAGTTTGACCAATGTCTGCTCCAGGTACAGTGAGACCTCCCGTCACCGTCACCTTGTGTAATACACTAAATATTATGGCCACTAAGGTTACCAATTCGCAGTCAGCCCCTGGGCGGGAACAGTCGACAGTCTGATCCAAACGTACGGGCAGGGTATCAAGCCCGAAATCAACTAAAAGGCTTCCATGCAGTAATTGTGGATTTACCTCAAAGTGATCCCCATAATACGATCTGACCACCACAATCAGTTAAACCACAGAGGGTTAGTCCCCGTAGCTTACCCGAATGCGACCTCGTGCGTAACCCCTGTGTGAGAGGGGGATCCCAGGTAGACTTATGCGATGACTGTATTTGACTCTCCCTAACTCAGGATGCTAGTGTTTGTTTTGGAAACTTTGGAGAGTTATTCTCACAACCCTAATCCAAAGTACTAAGCCTAGTCTACTATTGGTGGAGGATCCTAGAAAAGAAAAAGTTCTAGATAATTTTTAATTAGCGTTGATTTTATGGTTGTTCTTTATGCAAAGGGGTGCATGGAAGTGAAACAAATGGAATTATGACTCTGACCCAAAGAGTGCATCAAATATGATAAGCTGTCATTTCCTTTCGATGAACATCTATCTAAGGGAGAGAGAGAGTTCTTTTCACTAACAAGCACTATTAAGGAATGTCCTCAAACAATTCTTTTTCTCGATCAAATCCTGATGTAATGCTAAAACTTTTGAGATGCCTTCTAATATGCACAACCAATCATGCAGATGCTTTTTTTTGTTTGTATATGAATAATGATTAATTCAACATGATGCTCGTCTTGCTAGTTTGTATGAATGAAAATCAAACTAGCACAAGAAAAAGTCATACAAACAATACACCATTTCGTTCCAATCAAAACAAAAAGCGAAAGAAAAGAAACAATCAAAGAAAAAACAAACTTCAAACCCAAAAAGAAAAATTTGAAGAACAATGATCTTGACTAAAATCAATATGAAGAGGTCTGTAGACCTTTGATGACCTTCACCAGGGTTTTTACTCAGTTAAACAGAGAGAAAGATAATGCAGGGGTCTCAAACTCCAATCAACAAAAAAAACCAATGACAATAGTAAAGAAGGCTTACAAGATCCAAGTAGTAAGATGTTTATTCTTCAAGCAAAAGACAGATGTCAAGGCTGAAAGGGAAGAAACATTGACTCACAAGGCTACTCAGTAGAAGAGACACAGAGACAAAACCCAGAAAAAGTAATTTCTGGAGGGTTTTTGGCCTAAAAGAGGTTGGCGCTCTGTTGCCAAAGGAAATGAGCGTCATAGCGCTCTGTGAAAGGCTATGGGGAAGCGCTGGCGCTCTGTTAACACTAGGACAGGGGCTCCAGTGTCTAAAACTCCCAAAAATGTCAAGAAAATAAAAAAATTGCAATTCAATTTCGACAATTATGCTGAGTGTGATGGGGTAAGGAGCCAATCAGCTCATGAAACCAATCAAAAGAGGAGTGAACCAGGTCTGAAACAATCAAGGGATAGAACAAGGTCAATGAGGAGAAAATCAAAACAAGAAGTTTCGATTTGAGGTTATCTCCCCAGCGGAGTCTCTAGGTTCTGTTGTAGGAAAATCTCCCTGCGGACAGGTAGATCGCCTCTAAGATATTGACCCTAACTCTAGACAGAAAATGCTTAACGTGGACACTGAATTCCTTTCAAATCTATCTAAACTAACAAATGAGAAGGAAGGATGACATAAGTACCTCTTTATCGACGTTTGTCCCTGCACACTCCTAGTTGCGCTTCGATCCTTTGCTTCTCGCTGGATCCTGTGGACAAAACAAGATATGACCACTTCCTACTCTATTGATATTAGCTTGAAAACAGATCTATCAGTTAATGATAAGTTCATGTAACATTAGACACAAACCAGAAAGAAACAGGCCAAGCGTGTCATATTAATGAGAATAACGACAGCAGTACTTACAATCGTAGATGCGAATGCGACAGCTTCGTCGAGTCCTCTTCGTCTAACCCTTGCCTGAAAGATCCACAACCTAGACAACAACAGCTTCATTGATCACTCTCCTCTGGATGACTGTGTATTTTCTCCAAGATCATAAGTTTCATGCTAGCAGTTTTTCCCCCTTTCCACCATCATAGAGTCTGATTATATAGGTTAAGAGGAGCTTAACCTCTTGAGTTATCTTTAGAACAAGTTGGGAACTTCCTCCTCAGACCAGGGATATCTTGATGAAACCAAGAATTCGAACACAACTGCCTCCTAATCTCGAAATATCCTCCCCTTATTCTCCTCAACGGGCCAACTACTGCCCCAGATTAGGCAACGCTCCCTTAGAAGGGGCATCAGAGCACTGTAGCGCTCCCTGGTAAGCTATGAAGGGGCGCCAACGCTCTCAATATGAGCAGTGCTCCTTCAGAGGGGCCAGGGGAGTGTTATAATGCTCCCTGAAGTATTGTAGAGGAGCGCCAACGCTCCTAGAGCTAATATAGAGGAGCGCTCCCCCTCAGAACCTCTGTTTCAGAGCTCTCTTCAGGTGTCAAGAGTTATTTGACTTCAATAAACTAGTCCTTCTCCTTCAAACCAAGCACATGAGATGTTTTAAGTGTCTCCTTAGTGTCCTCGGCATGGCAGTATGCTCGAACATCATTTACGACACTTGCGACCAACTTGCGACACTTGCGAAAGTTTGTAAGGAAGATGCGACACTTATCCAGCTGAGTAATTTTGACGTGTAACAACAACAAGAATGATTTTAGTTTTCAGAGAACACAAACTATGTGTGTAAATTAAAGAAGGCCTTGTATGGTCGAAAATAGGCTCCTAGAGCATGGTACTCCAGACTGAATAAATATCTGCAACAGGCAGGGTTCAGAAAAGGAAGTGCAGACAACAACCTCTACATCAAGGTAAGTCAAGGTAATATATTATTAATTGAATTTTATATTGATGATATTATTTTTGGTAGTGATGATGAAAGGTTAAGCCAGAAATTTGCAAAAGACATGTAGAATGAATTTGAAATGTCATTACTTGGAGAACTATCCTTCTTTTTGGGACTTCAGATACGTCAAAGAAACCAAGGAATTTTTATTTCTCAAACCAAGTATATCATAGAAATGTTAAAGAGGTTCGGAATGGAAGATTGAAAACCAGTTATCACTCCCTCGCAAACCAATTGTAAGTTGTGAAAAGATGATGATTCGAAGTCTACAGATCAGAGGCAATACATGTCAATGATTGGCAGCCTACTTTATGTGACAACATCCAGACCAGATCTAATGCAGGAAGTTGGAAAGGTGGCATGATTTCAAGAAACATCAAAGGAATCACATGTATTAGCAATAAAGAGGATCTTCAGATATCTCAAAGGAACATAAGAGTTTGGATTATGGTATCCAAAAGGAAAATATCTACCACTTAATGCCTTCACAGATGCAGATTGGGCAGGTTGTACTAATGACCAACGAAGCACTAGTGGAGCGACGTTATAATTAGGTGAGTGTTTGGTATCATGACTAAGCAAGAAAAAATCATCAATGTCTCTATCTACAACTGAGGTAGAGTATATTGCAGTAGCAACATATTGTACACAGATTCTTTGGATGAAACAAACTTTGACAGATATACATGTTGAGTATGATGAGCCCATTCCAATATATTGTGATAATACAAGTATCATCAGTATCTCAAAAAACCCGGTGATGCACTCCAAGACAAAGCACATTCCAATAAAGTATCACTTTCTACGGGAATAGTTTGCAGAAAAGAACATCAGAGTTGAGTATGTGGGCACAAAAGAACAAGTGACAGACATATTTACAAAACCACTTCCATAGGAAGCCTTTGAATATCTTCACCAAAGACATGGATTTATTTCTACTCCAAAATGAATTCTTTTTGAATGATTATCTTATATGTCTTATATGTACACGAGGAAGCACCATAAGAGGATAATTCAGTCAGGGGGAGCATCCCCAAATGGAAAGATACCTTTCCCATTGATGACAAAGGGGGAGAGATTTATCAGATACAAAGGACAGAGGTAGATTTATCAGATACAAAGGACAGAGGTAGATTTATCATATTCAGAGGAAAGAGGCATGGTTCTAGGGGGAGCATGAGTGATATGATTTCAGTATTGCATCAGAGTGTTTCCATCAATGCCAAAGGGGGATATTGTTGATTAAGGTTGGTTGTCATTGATGTCAACCTTTGAAGAAAGCACTATAGCACAAAGGTTTGGGTAATGGACCCAATATTGTTTGATTTCAATATGACTCATTATTTTTTTCTCATGGTTGATAAGAAGTAAATATGGATGAACTCCAAAGTGGTCCCCTTATGGTGAAATCCCTCATGGGAAGATGCTTTGCAGAGTAATAGAAACCATGCTTAATTGTGGAATAATGAGATGAAGGATAGTGAATTTTTTAGGTAAACTATACTATATGGATAGTGCTTGTCATGAAATTTCCGGTGGTATGTAGAACGTCACATAACTCCTCACAGTTAGAGAGTTATGAGCATGTGAAGTTGGAGAACCCAAGTTTGGGTAATGGACCCAAGTTTGTTTGATGGATAAAGGTATTATTTTTTATATATTTGAAGGAAATACTATTATATATGGATAGTACATGTCATTCCATTTCTGGTGGTATGTGGAATGTCACATAACTCCTCACAGTTTTAGAGTTATGGCCTTATGAAGTTGGAGGAGCCTCATATGTCATCTAGAAGCCCCAAAAGGTCAAAGTAGTCAAAGTGGTTTAAGAGATTTTAAAAGGTAAGTAATAAAGTGAAGTGAAAAGTGTATTATAATTCAAAGTGAATACAAAATAAATTGTTTCAATAATA
The DNA here is from genome assembly GCA_009831015.1 of Picea engelmannii. NCBI lineage: Eukaryota > Viridiplantae > Streptophyta > Pinopsida > Pinales > Pinaceae > Picea > Picea engelmannii. The sequence goes on from ML783100.1 coordinate 884,027, forward strand.
AATTTAATGGAGAAATTAGAGGTGGGTTAACCGTAAAATAAGGAAAGTGGGCCATGTGACCTAGAAGATGTTTTTAAGGAATCTACTTGGAGAGTATAAATAAGAGGCAAGGCTCTCTCATTTTAATTACACTTCAGAATATTGAAAATATATGGGTTTCTGAGGTAACCAAGGATATTTAAGCTGAATTTATGAGGGAAGGTGAAGAAAAGAAGGCCGAAATGCAAGGAAGGATAAATTCTTTTGATGGTGCTTTCTAAGGTATGTTATTTACAGGTCATCTCACCATTTTTGCTATAACTTTTTTTCTATAATGATTCAGACCGTGAAATTTCTATGCCAATGAGAAAACATACCCAAGTATCTATGGTAAACAATTAATATCTTTGGTCATTGTATTTTGGGAATTACACTCCATGGAAAATAGGGTTTGTGGCTAGTCCTAAAACTAGTCAAAAACAGGTGTTTCGGGTAAAAACGTCATAACGTCTTCATAACAGATCCAAATTCAGTGAGAACAAATGTGTTGGTTAGGGTATAGTATGTAGTATTCTTTGTAATAGTTTAAAATCATTTCAACTATTATTTCGTGCGGGGCACACTCTACAATGTCACTCTCTAGAATAAGAGAGAATTCAGTAAGGTATGCCATTTTTGCTATAACTCCTTTTATGAGAGGTTCCAAGTAGTGAAACCTGGATAAATTGTATAAAACAAACTGAATAACATTGTGTATCAGTTTCATATCTTTATAAATTATAGGTTCAAAGTTATGATTACTTCAAGTTAGGGTTATTGACTAATCCAAAACTAGGCATGTGAGACTAAAGAAAAGTTTGATGAAAATGCTACTCTCTTGTTGTTATAGTTAAGGAAGTTTTGCAGGAATGTGATCACATACACCAGGTATATTATAGAGCTACAAATGATATTTGGATGATGAAATTGATGAGGGATTTTGGTTGAGGTACATGTTGAGTACATGGTTGAGACAAGTAGTTGATGACTTGGCACATACATGATGTGTATATTTGATGATGTTGGTACATATTGATGAGTCATAGTTGATGAGTAGTTGGGACATGATTGGTACATACTTGGTACATGGTTGGATGCACTTGTTTATGGTACAGGTTGATGCACGTGTTTATGGTAGAGGTTGATTACAGGTTGAGGTACAGGTTGATGCATGGTTCAAATTTATTGGTACAGGTTTACAACGGTATATCTCACAATGATAGTGTGACAATGGTTCCATCATTCTACTTCTACTTTAGGGTGGCAGGATGGAGCAAGGACAGGTGGTTGTAGCCACCTTCCAGTTGTAGCCGAAGAACATGGGGGGATGTAGCCTCCTTCGGGGGTTGGAGCCTCCTTCCAGTTGCAGCTGGAAAACGAAGGAATTTGGTGCTTCCAATGAATGTAATTCTTCAAGACATATAAGAAAAAACATTATGTGGTTTTCTCTTGATTTGGGATTCCACGTAAAACACTGGTGTACTGTGTATGTGTGTGATTGTTTATTTATTACTTCGCATTTCTACATTGATATAGCATTTGAAGAAAATGGATTATAATTACGATATTACTGATTCACCCTGACTCTCAGTAATCCAACATATATGTGACAGAAGTAGGTGTTGTTCATCTTGAATAGTTGGATGGACAAGTCATGGAAGGAATGGTGAATGGGAGTCAATTGAAACTATATATGGACATTTTTCCTTCTGTGCACTAGGTGAGATATGTAGAATAACTTGTATCATAGTGTATTATAGGAAGAGAAGGAAGAAAAAGAAATAAAATGAAATAAAAAGTAAAGAAAAAGAAAGAAAATTGTTCAAGGAAGACGTAGAAGGTTCCATAAGTCCAAGAAATTAAGATTAGCAAGTGAAAAGGAAAAGCATGAAAATGTCACATATGACAAAGAATTAATTAAAAGAGAGCACAGACAAAGGAATCAAGTTTTTGTAGACAGAAGATCTTGCATAGAGAGAAGATCTTTCACAGAGAGAAGAGATCGGGAAGAACGAAAATATCACAAAGAGAGAAGAAAGTGCACAGGTGACAGTTAAATATAATTTAATACTATCCATGTTGGGATGTGAAATAAAGAGTTACCATGATGGAAAAGTAGTGGGGTCATGTAACAATAAATGTAGATTTACCATAAGATCTTGACAGATTGGATAATCGAACAGATAATTCACCAACGATACATAGTTAATAGAGCATTAAGGTAGGTAATGAATGCAAAGTACTAGTGGATTGGATGAAACTTTTAGGTATGAAGGGAAGTTACCAGTTGTAAATGAAGTATAAAAGAAATAAAATGGTCGACGGGGAAGGTTATTGTTAGTTTGAATTCGCATAGAGAGACGAAGTTCCAGAGTCAAAGTTTCAGAGCCGAAGTTATAAAGCCGAAGTTTCAGAGCCAAGATATAGATCCCAGTCAGACATAGAGACTAGTCACAAAGGAAGATGGCACCGCCTAAGGCAACAACAACTTTATTTTCAGTACCGAAGAAATAATGCAGTCAACCAGTTATGATGCATGTAGTTGAAGAAACGCTAGAGGAATCCTCCTCAGCATCAATATTCCCTAGAGACTATATCCCACTGAGAAATCCATCCACAAAATAGGTCAATTTATAGAAGGATGCAAAGTGTCCACTAGTGGAGCCACCAATTCCAAAGGGAATCATTGTGGAAGGGGACATGTTAGCTCTGATACCCACTTTACAGTATGTCGACCATGACATTACAAATGAGAATAAGTTTCTAGATTTAGTTCCCAACAAGTTCTTGAAGAAATAAATTAGTTTCTAGACTCACATGATAGTCATACAACCACATGTGTGGGATATGGGGTTGTAGAAAGAAGGTCTTCTGAACATTTTCGACAAACCACACTTTAGGAGGAGCCAAGAAATCAATTCTTGTGTAAAAATGGTGCTAACTTGTGTACACATGGGATACATGTGTCTTGATAGGCCAATTTCCATCAATACAGATTTTATCTTGCGCATCACTAGTCTTCCATCGCAAGGGGAGGACCCATACTTTTTGTTTTGCGATAAGGAGAATGAGAAATCTCTAGTTGAGAGCATGAAGGAGAGATTCCATACATTTTGTGGGTAGTGTGGATTAGATGTCGCAAGCATATGTGACCCTATAGTAAGGTTTGTGATGTAAGCACTATCCTATAATATGTTAAGAAAGTGCAGAAAAGACCAAGTCCCACCAATGGTCATAGAGGCAACATAAATGTGCATCGAGGGCATCGAGTTGAACTGGGTAATGTTTTTACTAAACCAATTTGTAAACGTGGTTATTTTTTAATCTCTTCACTGGTTTTTTATTTAGAAGAAAATTGATCGTAGTTTCTTCATCCTGATTTTCTTTGCTAACTATGAACATATAGTCAATACGTCGATTGGCAGAAATTAATCTAACCACAACACAAATTCTCGAGTTAAATCCTAGATTAACTCATATAAGTAGATTGGTTAACTTGGAGGTTGTGATATATAAGAACAACCTTAAATACAAATAATATAGTGTTATGTTTCTACATATAAAAGTAGCGATCCATTGAAAAACTTAGGTAATTTCAATTTACTACGATTAGTACAGTGTCTCTATAAGTATCAGAAAAACAACCAAATTAGGTGGCCTAAAGTCCAAATCATAATGAAATTAGTAAAAATAGAGGGAGGGAGGAGTTAACATCAGCAGACTCGAGCGAATTACAGGGTTCACTACGTGTTCCGCCCAATATTTTCATGGATGCTCACGACATCTTGAATCCACCACCTCGAATCAAAGTATAATTCCAAACTATTTTTTATTATATTAATTTTTATTACTATTATTATTATTTTAACCATGGAAATTGGTAATTGGTATAATCAAAGGAGTATATATGAATAGATTATGATTTAGTAAGGGTTGAGGCATTCCAAATTCTACTGGAGTGGAACTTTATTATAAGGTTAGTATACCCTTCTACCCTTATCATAAGGGGCCAACATGTCCGCTTTGAGGGAATTAAACCTGGGTGAGGAGGATAATAAACATGCTACCCTACCACCCAAACTATGAACCCAAGACTATTATATTAACTATTGATTGTCCAACCCTACTTGTATTTAGAGGAATATCAATATACAAATAAATTAAGGATATAATCTCACTTTTCAAATGGGAAATGTGCCCACTTAATCCCATGGAATTAATTGGAATTAGGGAACAATTTAAAGACATAGTTTTAATATTATGGATTGTTGAGTTTATTTACAAATGTATATACATATGGATTCCCTATGTCAACAATATTCAATTTTTTATCTTGCAAATACATTAGTGTTATAATTACCTTATGTATCAGTTAACATTAATCACCATTTTATTGTCTCGTATTAAAAAACATTATTAATTAAATTGTAATTTACCTAAAATTTAAAATTAATAATAATATAATTTTAAGGTCAGGACCAAGACACAAACAAAAGTGTATGTGACCCCCTTGTTTATCATACAAGACACCATGTAAAATCTATAGAGGATTTTATACCCTAGCCCCCTCTAGATTTGAACCTGTGATCTCTAAGAAGGAAACACATGTTCTTAACTATTAGGTCCACTCAAGTTGTAATTATAACCTATATTAAAATATTCATGAACATAATCCTTTGAAATTTATATCTATGGTTAAATCATATATGAAGAATTTTTCAAACTAGCCTTCTCTTTTTTGTAAGTGCACATAACTACTTATATTAAGCGATTTTTAGAAAATTTGTACAAAAAATCCTTGTTGCTAGCATATCACCTGAGAAACCAAACCAACAAAAATGGTAATGTCCGGAAGGCCGAGCCCAGTTGTTAATATGATGTATGAAATGAATTGTAAATATGTGTTATAGGCTAGTGAGCGAAGTTTGTATAAGTCGGTGGGCTTATGTGATTGATAGGTCAGAGAGCCTACGGGTTGGAGGCCAAGGGCCTGATCTTGTACTTGTATGTATGCATAACATTTAATAAAATTGAAAACACTTCCAGGTGTAGACCAACCACGATGAATGAGTGAAGGGGGACTGAGCATCCACAAAATGGGCAAGGAATTAGGGGTTGGAAGGTGGGAAAAAGGGGCTAAGTTTTTAGCCTAGGGGGCTTAAGCCTGGGAATAATATTTTATTATTATTACAAAAGAACATGTGCATTATATGTTTTATCCTAAGTCCTTTTGGAAGGACATGTGATTTTCCAAATGGTGGGAGGAACGCGTGCTGGTGGAATGCATGCAGTTCCATGGGTGACAAGTGTCAACCCTGATGCATGTGAATAAAACGGCCAGGGTGGACCGTGAGGGGGTTCCTTCTCCCATTTGATCGGACTGCCTGAGCATGTACAGGATCTGAGCAGTATGACTAACCCGAGTTCTGTAGAGAACCTTCGTGCGACCTTGTGATCTGAAAAGTCTGTGTCTAGCTCTGAGAAAACCCGTGTGTACATTCCCTTAACCAGAAGCCTGTGTTGATTTTGGGAAAAAGTTTGTGTTTGTTCTTGAAATCCAGTACACCCCTTCTCTGTTCTAAACCATGGGGTCTGAATCGACCCCTGCGTGGACAACTCGTCACGCATCCCTGAGAATCCAAAGTGTGAGTCTATCCCATGTTTCCATATTGAGAAAATGGAAGTGTCTCGTCCCTGCTAAGCCAGGTTATGTTGTTGCACCTGTCTAGAGCTGCCCTGGGGTGTTTGTGTCTGGATTCCCATTGATTGTGGTAGACGTGTAGTGTTTGATCCTGTGTGGATTATTGGCCATATTGTACAACACTCTCTTTAGGTGAGGGAGGTGGTTGAAGTTGGAAGAACAGGTTGTTGGGCCTGTGAGCGACTCCCTCCAGGTGAGGGAATGCGCAGAGGAAGGAGAGCACTCCTGGAAGGAACCTTGTAGCTTCCACAGAGCCCAGAGACTTCCGGTCTGGCATGTTGCTATAACCCAAGGCAAGGGAGGTTAGAAGCCGAAGGACTGTTCAGGTGACAGTGAAGGTGTATACTACTGGGGTGGAACATGCAAGTGGGGAATGAGGGTTTGTTGGCAGTGAGTGTGAGAGGTTCCTGGGAGAGAATCCCATCCTTGTGGTTGTGTGATGTTTTCCCTGTAGCCTCAGCCTATCCTAGAATTCCTTTTCTTGGGGTGGAGCTTAGTCCCAACTCGGGGGTGACCCACTGTTGAGCTGATGAGCAGTGCGGTCTATGGCTGGGAGGTTCGTGGAAGGCCTGCACTTGGTTGGTGGAAATGCCATTGTTTCAAAGATAAGTACCTGATTATGCTTTAATCTTGTTTTGCATGACTGTGTTTCTTATGTCATCATGTATTCCGATGTGTATATGAATTAATATTAAATAGTATTGATTGTTGATTATGGCAGTAATTCGTATGAATACTCTGTATTGAATGTGTTTAACTTGTTTTAAATGCATGTGATTAATTATTAGTGAGAATGTTGTTATTTCGCGTAGTAACACCTACACAGTAGTGAGTGAAAGGGGTGTTACAGTTTGGTATCAGAGCCAAGGTTTTGACACTGAGCCTAGATGGGCCAGTGGAGTGGTCTTTGGACTGAGAGTGTGAGGGAAATTGGGTCTGGAAGGCCAATTTCAGACCTTGGTTTGCTCCGAAGTGTCAAGGAGTTACTTGACGAGTTTTTAAGCTCAGGAGGTTTAGCGGCATGTGAAACCGCAATTGGTTTGGTCTATGGCCATGGGGAGATAGGTCTCCACACCAACAGTGTTAGAAATGTAGGATCTGCTCGGGAGGGAAGGTGAACCCTCATGACCGTCAGATATGGAGAGTGTGCGCAGGCTTTAAATCCCTTTTGAATTGCACAGGAGTGTGGAATCACGATACGCGAACTCCCGAAAACCCCCCCCAAAAAAAAAACCCGAGAAGATCTACACCATAGATCGTCGGAAGGTAGTTGATCATCCGATTCGGCGAAGGAGTAAACTTAGATTTCAAGATTTTGGCAGATCAAGGTTTGAGATGTGGGGTGCATGAACTCCAGATGCACGAAAGCCTGAAATTTCAAAAATATCTACACCGTAGATCATGGGGAGAAGAACTTTACCATTGGATCAAGTAGTTTAGTAAACAATGATTTCAGGATTTCGGCAGATGGAGGTTCAAGATGTGGGGTGCACGAATTCTTGATGCCCGAAACCCCAAAATTCCAAAAAGATCTACGTCGTTGATCTAAGGAGGGGATCTGACCATTGAATTCCTTGCTTGGAATGTATGTGGCCACATGAATGCGTACCACATGCCAGTGAGTCGAGAAGACAGGTGAGAGTGGTGGGATCCGATGACGTCATTGAAGGTGATGTGGACCCTCCTGAACGTACCACGTGCCACAGTGGTGAAGGGCGACAATTGTGCTATGGTTTGGAGAATAAAGTAATTCATGATTTCAGGGGTTTGCGAGATAAGAGAACGGGAGCTCGACATTGAAACTTGTGAAGTCGCAAGTAGCGAGAACGCAAGGAGAAAAGTAAACATCACTTCTCGGGGTTTCGTGAAATTGAGGTGCCAGGGTTGGACACCACAACTCACGAAGGTGTGAGTAGCGAGGAAGTTCTAGCACTTATCCCTAGACTATGGTCATGCGTAGCAGACGCTAGAGAGAAGGGAGCCATACTTGCATCGCATGGAATTTGCAGAGCCAAACGAGAGCTCAGAAAAATTATTTGAATCGAAACATATTTTGTACTTGTTCGTATTGGCTTATAAATGTTGTGGATTGTACGTGAAGTTTTAATGTCCGGAAAAACTTCAAATTGAATTTCATAGTGCATGTGCAGAGTTCAACGAGAATCAGGACTCCAGTTAACCAACGTCGAGTATGGAGTGGGAAAAGGTGAAGATTTCCCCCAAAACAGAGGACGAACGAGAAGGAAGGGATGTCAATGTGGAAGTGGAAGGATCAAACTCCAATGGGAATGGAAAAGAGAAGGATAAGGAAGAACATATGATGAAACTCATTGAAATATTGCAGAAAGATGCCCAGGCTCGCCTAGCTGATAGCCAAAAGTTCATGAAAATTAGGGATCGAAAGGGTGAATTCAACTTAAAAATGTTGAAGAGCCTAGAAAGAATAGAAAAGAAATTAGAAAAAGAAAGTGACACAAGAAGATCAAGAAGTGTCAGAACCCCTTAGAGGAGAAGAAGATCGAGGAGTGGTAATAGACATTACCATCTCTCCCCGAGGCATTTTGGCAAGGAAACACACAGTAGTTCAAGCTCGTCTCCTACCAAAAAACACAGAAAATCTGGAAAGGATGAATTGAAAGGGGAGATGAACAAGATTAAGCCTCCAACATTCGATGGAGAACATAAGAAGGAGGAAGATGCCAAGACCTGGTTGCTTGGCATGAGGAAATATTTCCAACTGCAGAATTATTCCACCCATGCAGAAGGAAGAATTGCAATGTATCAATTGAAATGAAAAGCATCCATGTGGTGGGATCAGTTCGTGTAGGTGCAACACATCAGAGAGAAAGGGGTCAGTTGGAAGGAATTTAAGAGGTATTTCAAAAAGAAATACCTGACCAAAAGATACTATGACAGAAAGATGAAGGATTTCTTCGAACTCAAGTTGGGCAGCATGACCATTGATGAGTATGAACGGAGTTTTTTGGAACGACTGAAGTATGTTCCATTCATCAAAGACGAGGTTGTCAAAATTCAGAGGTATCTGAGTGAACTGCCACCTTGCATTGGTGACAAGATTCAATATGATGATCCTAAGACCATGGAAGAAAACATAAGAAGGAAAAATGCTTATACGAACAACAAAGAGAAAAGCCTACCTTTCGGAAGGCTTGGGATGACCAGAAGAGGTTTAAGAAAGAACAGAGGTAGAAGGGAAACATGCCTCCCTTTTTTAGGAAAAGTCCTTGGGGGAAGTCATCTTTTAGAGAGCCCAGGAAAGTTGAAGGGAGTGAGCAGATGCCAAGACCACCACCTCTGAAGTGTTGGGGCTATAAAGGGAATCATAGGTACAGAGACTGCCCCCACAAAAAAGATAAAGCGAGAACTATCCATACTGTTCAGTAGGCTGAAACAGCGGAGGATATGGGCAGCAGAATGTTGTGGATCTACGCAGCCCTGGAAAACAAGAAAGCATAATTTCAATCGCACATGATTGAAGTGGAAGGTACAATCAACAATCGACCACTTGTTATTTTAATTGATTCAGGGGCTAGCCATAGTTATGTAGACCCTAGAATGGTGGACAGTTTGCATCTAACGGGAAGCAAACATGAAAATCCTTGGCTAGTGAAGTTGGCCATAGGAACCAAAAGGAAGGTCACTGAATTGGTTAAGTCTTGTTCAGTAGACATGAAAGGAATGAGCACTAAGGCTGAATTGAACATTCTGCCTTTAGGCTCATATGAATTCTTAATTGGGATGGACTGGTTGGACCTGCACCATGCCCTTATGGATTGCTGTAACAATAGGTTTGCATGCCTGAACGAAGAGGGAAATCAGGTAACAGTCCAAGGAATTCCTAGAGCCGTGACTGTTAGGGAAATCTCATCCATGCAGCTGAAGAAATGTTACTGGAAGGGCTATCAATTATTTTCATCTCGGGTGGAAGAAGCATTCTAAGATGTAGTCTCGAATCAGGAAGACCACAAGGTACTCAAAGAGTTTAAGGATGTATTTCAGGAGATACCTGGACTACCTCCGAAGAGGGACATCGATTTTTCTATAAATTTGATGCCTGGAGCAGCTCCAGTTTCGAAGGCTCCTTATAGAATGAGTATGCTAGAGCTGAAAGAGTTGCAATTGTAGCTCGAAGGGCTACTAAAGAAGGGATACATTCAGCCCAGCGTGTCACGGTGGGGTGCCCCGGTCCTATTCATGAAGAAGAAAGATGGGACGCTGAGACTGTGCATTGATTTTCGATAGTTGAATAAGGTAACTGTCAAGAACAAGTATCATTTGCCAAGGATCGATGATCTTTTTGATCAATTCAAGGATGCGAAAATATTTTCAAAATAGATCTCCTATCTGGATATCACCAAGTGAGAATAAATGATGAGGATATCAACAAGACCACCTTTAGAACAAGGTACGGTCATTATGAGTTCACAGTGGTGCCGTTTGGATTGTCAAATGCACCTATTGTTTTCATGTGCTTAATGAATGGAGTGTTCAGAGACTATTTGGACAAGTTTGTCATAGTCTTCCTGGATGACATCTTGGTGTATTCCAAGACAGAGGAAGAACATGAGAAACACCTGAGAATGGTGCTGCAGGTGTTGAGAGAACACTAGTTGTACGCAAAACTGAGCAAGTGCTCATTTTATCAAAGGCAGATCCATTACTTGGGACATATTATTTCAGAAGAGGGGATTGTTGTGGATCCTGAAAAGGTTGAGGCCATCCGAGAATGGACAGCACCAAGGAATGTGATGGAAGTTAGATCTTTTATGGGTCTGGCAGGCTACTACAGAAGGTTTATAGCCGGATTCTCAAAGATAGCTTACCCTATCACTTCCTTGCAAAGGAAGGAGAAGAAGTTTCAGTGGACTGAAGAGTGTGAGAGCAGTTTCCACTGATTGAAGCAGCTGCTAACTAGCACTCCAATCTTGAAGATTGCAGATCCAAATAAGGATTATGCAGTGTGCATCGATGCATGTAAGGAGGGGCTAGGAGGAGTTCTCAGCCAAGAGGGATTTTTAATTTGTTATGAGTCCCGAAAGATGAAAGAGCATGAAAGGAATTATTCCACTCATGATTTAGAGCTAGCATCAATCGTCCACGCCTTGAGGAAATGGAGACATTACCTCATGGGAAAAAGATTCAAGTTGAGAATAGACCATAATGGTCTGAAGTATTTATTTGATCGGCCGACTTTAAATGCCAGGCAAATCAGATAGCTAGAGTTTTTGTGTGAATATGACTTTGATATCAAGCATATCAAAGGGAAGGAAAAAAAGGTGGCTGATGCACTCAGCAGAAAAGTGCACAAATTACATGCTACAACCATTAGCATGTACCGGTCTGAGATGAAAGACATAATTTTGGAAGCTGCAAATATTGATTTGTAGTACAGAGTTCTTGTAGCAAAGCTACAGCAGCGTGAGAGACCACAGAACAAGGAAAGTTACACCTTGGGAACTGATGGCTTACTTCTACATAAAAACAGAGTGTATGTACCCAATGTCCGAGAATTGAAGCTGGCAATTCTAAAAGAAATGCATAACGTGGCTTATGCTGGACATCTTGGATATCAAAAGACTGTGGAAGCAGTCAAAATCCATTATTTTTGGCCGGGTATGAAGAAGGAAATTGTTGAATACATCGCCAGATGTATGGAGTGCCAGAAGGTTAAGGCTAAGCATAGGCACCCAATAGGGTTGTTGCAGCCTTTACCCATTCCTGAATGGAAATGGGACGTGGTAACAATGGATTTTATCATAGGATTGCCCAGAACAAGCAAGCAACATGATTCAATTATGGTGGTGGTGGACAAGCTTACTAAAGCCGCCCATTTCATTCCACTGAAAACCACTCACAGGGCAACAAATGTTTCTAATATCTTTTTAAAAGAAGTTGCACACTTGCACGAAATTCCTACGACAATTTTGTCTGATAGGGACACAAAATTCACTTCAAATTTCTGGAAAGGATTGTTCAAAGGATTTGGAACGAATATGAACTTTAGTACAGTGTATCATCCTAATTTTGATGGTAAGACAGAGAGGGTGAACGGGGTAATAGAAGACATACTGAGAATGTATGTGATGGATAAACCATCAAGGTGGGAAGACTAGCATTTGGTAGAATTCGCCTACAATAATGGGTATCATGCATCATTGAAGATGAGCCCATTCGAATCACTTTATGGAAGAAAGTGAAATACTCTAATGAGCTGGGATAATCCAGCTGACAGAGCAGTAGTTGGGCCTGAGCTGCTCAAAGAGATGGAAGATCAAATGATAAAAATTAAATATAATCTAAAAGTTGTCGAGGACAAGCAGAAAAGTTACGCTGACAGTAACATAACCCATAGAGAATTCAAAGTGGGTGACCATGTTTTTTTGAAAGTGAAAACTAACAGGAGTTCCCTAAAGCTGGGAAGTTGCGCCAAGTTGGAAGCAAGATTTTGTGGGCCATTTGAGATCCTGGAAAGGATTGGGACAGTTGCATACATGCTTGCACTACCTGCATCTATGACTGTACATAATGTGTTTCATGTTTCACTGCTTAAGAAATATGTACCTGATGCTAATCATGTTATCGATTGGAATGTGATTCAAGTGGAAATAGAAGGTGTCCTGCAAGTGCATCCTATGTGCATATTGAAGAGGAAAAGAAAAAAACTCCGGAATCGAGCCATAGAGCTTGTAAAGGTCCAGTGGACCTGGTACATTCCTGAGGACGTGACATGGGAGCATGAAGAGGTTATGCAGGTAGAGTACCCGCATCTTTTTGAAAATTTTGAAAGGCTTGCAGAGACAGTGTAAGTTCACTGAGGACAGTGCAAAAATAAGGGAGGGGGATTGTAATGTCCCCAAGGCCAAGCCCAGTTGTTAATCTGATGTATGAAATGAATTGTAAATATGTGTTATAAGCTAGTGAGCCAAGTTTGTATAAGCCGGTGGGATTATGTGATTGATAGGCCAGAGAGCCTAAGGGTTGGAGGCCAAGGGCCTAATCTTGTACTTGTATGTATGCAGAACATTTAATAAAATTGAAAACACCACCAAGTGTAGATCGACCACGATGAATGAGTGAAGGGGGGTTGAGCATCCACAGAATGGGCAAGGAATTAGGGGCTGGAAGGTGGGAAAAAGGGGCTAAGTGTTTATCCTAGGGGGCTTAAGCCTGGGAATAATATTTTATTATTATTCCAAAAGAACATGTGCACTATATGTTTTATCCTAAGACCTTTTGGAAGGACATGTGATTTTCAAAATGGTGGGAGGAACGCATGCTGGTCATGCAGTTCCATGGGTGACAAGTGTCAACCCTGATGCATGCGAATAAAACAGCCAGGGTGGACTGTGAGGGGGTTCCTTCTCCCATTCGATCAGACTGCCTGAGTGTGTACGGGCTCTGAGCAGTACGAATGACCCGAGTTCTGCAGAGAACCTTCGTGCGACCCTGTGATCCGAAAAGTCTATGTCTGGCTCTGAGAAAACCCATGTGTAGATTCCCTGAACCAGAAGTCTGTGTTGATTTCGGGAAAAAGTCTGTGTTTGTTCTAGAAAGCCAGTACACCCCTTCTCTGTTCTAAACCATGGAGTTTGAATTGAGCCCTGTGTCGACAACTCGTCACGCATCCTTGAGAATCCAGAGTGTGAGTCTATCCCATGTTGCCATATTGAGAAAACGGAAGTATCCCATCCCTGCTAAGCCTGGTTATGCTGTTGCACCTGTCTGGAGCTGCCCTGGGGTGTTTGTGTCTGGATTCCCATTGATTTTGGTAGACGTGTAGTGTTTGATCTTGTGTGGCTTGTTGGCCAGATTGTAAAACACTCTCTCCAAGTGAGAGAGGTGGTTGAAGTTGGAAGAACAGGTTGTTGGGCCTGTGAGCGACTCCCTCCAGGTGAGTGAGTGCGCAGAGGATGGAGATAACTCCTGGAAGGAACCTTGTAGCTACCATAGAGCCTGAAGACTTCCGATCTGGCCTATTGCTGTAACCCAAGGCAAGGGAGGTTAGCAGTCGAAGGATTGTCCAGGTGACATAGAAGGTGTATACTCCTGGGGTGGAACATGCAAGTGGGGAATGAAGGTCTGTGGGCAGTGAGCATGAGAGGTTCCTGGGAGAGAATCCCATCCTTGTGGTTGTGTGTTGTTTTCCCTGTAACCTCAACCTAGCCTAGAATTCCTTGTCTTGGGGTGGAGCTTAGTCCCAGCTCGGGGGTGACCCACTGTTGAGCTAATGAGCAGTGTGGTTTAAGGCTGGGAGGTTTGTGGAAGGCATGCACTTGGTTGGTGGAACTGCCACTGTTTCAAATATAAGTACCTGATTATGCTTTAATCCTGTTTTGCATGACTGTGTTGCTTATGTCATCATGAATTCCACTATGTATATGAATTAATATTAAATAGTATTGATTGTTGATTATGGAAGTAATTCATATGAATACTTTGTGTTGAATGTGTTTAACTTGTTTTAAATGCATGTGATTAATTATTAGTGAGAATGTTGTTATTCTGCGTAGTAACACCTACACAGTAGTGAGTGAAAGGGGTGTTACAAAAATGGTATAGGTATTTTGTCCATTCATTTTCATAAAGGTTATGGATTATAACTTTACTAGATATATAAAAAATACAAAGGAAGAGTTGAATCCTAATGGAGTTTATGATATTTCTACCACTACCTATCATGAGAAAAATAAACAGAATTGGGTACATGGTATTCATTAATATGGTGAAACTGTATTGGGGTATTGAGGTGGCTCTGGAGCCACTTGATGAGAAACGTTTGGATTCGAAGCTACTGACGTTGAGCTTGAGGGAGGGAGCCAAACTAGGAATTCTTTAACTTACAAGTGGATCTCATCCAGTTGCAATTAAATGTTTTCTTGAGCACCCTCTTTCATCTACAACATTTGTACCAAAAACAATTTAAAATGTCGTTACAAATGTATTATCTTATAATATTTTGTGTCATGATCTCTCAAATCTCCCACCTACAGAACCCAATTATTTACCTCTACATCTACCTCCTAGTTTAGTGTTAAGTTACGTTCTAGGTGGATTCCAATATCCACTTCCTCCAGGTGGGCATGGATACAAGGTGGGGTAACCATATGGAAAGTTTTTTTAGCTTTCTGGGCATCATGTTGCACTCATCTGTGAGGAGACTCTTCATATGAGAGCTTGGTAGGTCGCTAAACTGGAGCACAACACTTTCGATAATAACCTCACCTATAGCCACACTTTCTATCCATCATATCCATATCACCACTAATTAAACCAGTGCTTGGTTGTATCAGTGACTACATAATTAACTTCCATCGACAAACCAGAGTGGCATTGCAGTGACCCTTGGGACTAATTCTCGATACGTTTCCTCTAGTATCATAGAGGAGAATTAGACCAAATCTCACTTGCTAGAATATTCATCTTCCTTCCAGTGTATAAAATCATCGTGGAACCAGTGATCGAGGTGTGGATGCTCCAATTACTTATTACAACATTATATGATTTATTGATTTATAAGTTGGTATATAAGAGATTGATTAAGTAGTTGTCAATTTTATTATAATATTTCATTAGATTAAGATAATTACATAAATATTTATATGAAGTATTTTTACAAACAAGAAATTCTCCATTAACATAAAATGTTAATAATTATGAATATTATCATAAATGTGTTATTACAAGTCGTTATGCATATTCATTGTTACAAAATTTTGGGCCATTTTCACCTTAAAAACATTCAATGGATCTTTCTACTTTAATATCTCATTAAAATGGTTGATTTTGTGACGAATGATCTTAAAATTGGGGATTACATGATTTGTAAGGAAAATGTTTTGGAATGACTAAAACAAGCCTTTAATAATGACTAAAACAACATTTATCACAACCTCTAAATATATGTATTTATGGAAAAAAAAACAATAGGATACTATTTAATATGAAGTTAAATATTATGTCGAGCACAAATAAATTTCCAAACCAATCATATTAGAAAAAAATAAAAAATAAAAAAATATAAAGATAATTTCATAAATAACCCGTATTAAATAATAATAAGTAGAAATTCTAGTAGTAATAATAATAATAGTAAAATGGTAATGAGGTATTAGTTAGTTAAGAATTTCCCCCCATCTCTCTCTTTACATTTGTCTCTCTCTCTCTCCCTCCATCTCTATATCTCTCTACCCACTTTCTCTCTCTCCACATACCTCATTCTCCCTCCATCAATCCCTCTCTCTCTCTCTCTCTCTCTCTCTCTCTCTCTCTCCGTTGTGAGAAATATTATCCTACAGACAAGTTAAGCTCCCATTAATCATGTTTTCTTCAGATAATATAGAATAGAGAAAGTGGATAATAACATCCCTTTATCTTATCTATTCACGCATGAAAACAAGAATATAGAAAGGAAAATAGAGTGCACCTTTTTCAAAGGTTTTCCTCACTGCTCCTTATTGCTCTAGCATTGGATCGAGTCTGAGATCGATCACGATATCCCTACACTTAAATAAAAGGATATTCTTATTCTACTACTTGCACAAAGTTATATGAAATAAAATATAGCTAAATGAAACAAGCATTGTAACATCCCTCTCTTTCACGCACTGAGAGAACTTATTCTTTGAGGACACTTCCTTGCAAGTGATCTAGATTACTATACTATTGGTCGTTTTGTTATGACTATGATATATTATGGATATGATGATATATTATTTTGTTGTATTTACATAGACAAGTGTTATTGACTAGGTTCTCCTGAGTGTGCAGGACTTTGGACATTGAAGATGCAGAGGCATCGATGAAACCCCATGGATTCCAGATTGAGTCAGGAAGTGGACTATTGGATTTGAATGTTGTTCATGTGACATATGTACATATGATTAGACATTATGATGATTGATTATTATTGTTGACATGATTCGTTGATGGAAGCAGGTTGACGATAGCTTGTCGACTCGACTCACATTTGGAGTAGAGGGGTCATGTATGAGAACTAGAGACATTAAAGGAGAGGCGTGGCAACAACCCTACCACAACCTACTAACACTCCCATCATGGCTTGAACTATAGTTTAACGATTACCTATTTCGAGAAGACCCGCGACACCATGAGGGAAGACTGTGACATTCACTCACGATGATTCTAATGGGCATGCAATAAGGAAGGGGCCTTATTCCTTAGAGGCCCTTAGTCTCCCACAAGATCACCTAGAAGAGTATTGACTCCAGGGGTTTGATGTATACTAAATTTGGTCAAGAGGCAAGTGGCACCCTTAGAGCACGTGGTACGTCTTGAAGGGCACGTCGCACAAGGAAAACATAAACAGGCGAGTGGAACAATTGGAGTGTGTAGTGCATCTTGAAGGGCACAGCGCGCAAGGAAAACAGAAAGAGGTGAGTGGCACCCTTAGAACATGTAATTTGTCCTGAAGGGCATGTCGCGATTTTAACTGGTAAGTGAATAAACCTAGTCGGCCTTAAAATGAATGATATGATAAGTAAAGTTTAGAAACAATTTTTCCCCTAAAATTGTTGCCCAACCCAGTGAATTTAAAACCTAGGTATAAGTAGAACATGTGGTCAAAAGAAATTATAATAAATAAACATGTAACAAGAAGGGAGGTGAGAAATTCCAACTTATTTATTAAAGTCAAAATTATTATGGTGGATTAAATTTTTTAAAAAGCGGGTAATGGTTGTTTTTATCTACATTTGCTAATTTAATTTTTAGTTGAAAAGAAAAGAGGATAAATGGTTGTTTTTATCTACGCTTGATAAATTAATTTTTAATTAAAAAGGAAAAAGGGTAAATGGGTGTTTTATCTACACTTGCTAAATTGATTTTTTTTAATTAAAAAGGAAAAAGGGGGAAACTTAAAAGGAATAGGAAACTTAAAGAAAAAGGGAAACTTAAAGAAAAGGGGAAATGTAAAGAAAAATATGAATGTCTAACTTAGTAAGGAATCTTGCCTTTGGAACTTTCTAATTATAAACTCAACTAGGAATTAAGTAAGGCGTAAGTCATTTAAGAAGTGTAAGGGAATTTTGGGACACCAAGGAGTGTTTATAGTAATGTTCATAGGTGGATGAGGGAAATAAGAATATTTAATTAATTAATAAAATTGATTTTTTGGTGCAACTAGGGGATCGAGTGACATGTGTACGGGCGAGCTTTTTCGAAATTAATTAAATGAGAAAGGAATTTAATGAGAATTTGGGAAATTAATTACTTGAAAAATATATAAAAAGGATGGAGGAGGAGGACTATGGATCTCATCTTTTTGTGTAACGTTATGCTGCTGAATTTTATCTTGATTGAACTTTCTCTTGTGGAAGTTGGGATCCCTAGCTTGGGTAATGAGTGGTAGCTCGACCTTGCGAGGCGAGTTGGGTGCTAGCATTCTCTGTTATTGTGTGTGTGGATCCTTTGGGGCTTGGGGGGCTCACGGGGAAGAAGAGTACCCCTAGAGTTGACTTTGAGGTATCGATGTGGTCACATCAGTTGGCAGGCGGGAGATGGAGAGAGCGTGCACGGGACAAAAACTTTGGAGCATTCACGTTTGGCTAAGGTACATTTATTAAAGTTGTTACTTGCAATGAAATTAATTTACACTTGTTATTTTTTTATGCTCAGATGAAGATTTCATTTCCATAAGATTTCTTGTGCCTACTTTCCTATGATATTCGTAAATCCCTTATGCTCATCGTAATTTGATTTAATTTCCCATGGTGAACCCAAACATTGATTGCAATGACTTCTTTGTGTTTGTTTTATTGATTAATACGAAGAAAAATTTGTGATTTCAACTTCCTTCCCTTATCCTTTAATTTATTAGTGTGTTCTTGAGCAGTCGGCCAAGAGCTGAATCGACGATCGTCACTCCAGTGTTTAAATACTTGTAGATTCAAATGCCCTTCTTTCCTGTGCATGGATAATAAGTGAAGGATAATTTTCTCCCATCTATCTATCCCTTACTTATTTATGTGTTTAATGATAAATCTCTGTGTTTCTATTTGAATGATTGTCTCTTAATTTTTGTCCATTGTGCATTGTGTTTTGTTGTTCCAACGCCCAATGTCTTACCTCTCTCAGTGGGTGATTTAATTCTCGTGTTTTTCTGAATTTAACATGGAAACCCCTGGCATTATAGAATTGTTCTTGTTAACTTTTAATCCAGAGTTAGTGTGCACAAATTTTGAATTAGTTTTACTCTCGAAATAACCATTATATGCATCTAGATCTGAAATCGTTTCTACTGCTAAAACAAACCCTTATAGGCGTCCATATTTGAAATCGTTTCATTGTTAAATAAATCTTTATAGGTGTCTCGATTTGAATCCTTTTATTGATGGAATAACCATTATAAGCTTCTCGTTGGAAATCAAATTTAAATGTTCTTGTGTATTTTTACTGTCGGCAATTTGTTTTTTTGTTGTTGGCAATTCATTTTTACTGTTCCTATGTATTTTGACAGTTGGCAATTCATTTTTACTGTTGCCAATTCATCTTTTTACAGTTGTCAATTCGTTTTTACTGTTGGCAATTCGTTTTTACTATAGGCAATTCGTTTTTACTGTTACCGTGTATTTTTCACAGTGAATTTAAATGTTGCAGTGTATTTTAGACAACGAATTTAATATATATATATATATATATATATATATGACAACGATTTTATACATATAATGTGTGACTCCGAAATTAATATTTAATTGACGTAAATATCTTATGTTGATAGACAACATTATCATATATTTAATGGACTGCGTGGGTAATATAGATTAGACAGCGTGGGTATTGTAAGATTAATCTAATAGACAACGATATATTTACTTTGTTGTTGACAATGTTCTATCAAAATACAATAACCTTTCTAGACAACGATATATCCTTTAGACCAACGATGTATCTAATTGACTACAAAGTATAAATGACTGGGAATTTATTATGTTTGAAATTTATGCATATGTCTGCATTTTTTTTAATAATAAAACACAACAAATTTAATAATCCCGAGTTTATCATGGAACCCTAGGCAACATCCTTGTTGAGAGTAAATATGAATGGACAACGATGTATATTGTAGAATTTGTTTTCATCCAATATATCATATAGACAACGTGTTTATCATACAACTGTGTTTGATGACTGCATTAGATGATTGTGTTGATTGCATTGTATGATTGTGTTTGATTGCATTTGAATAGCAATTTAATATTGCATGACTGTGATTTGCTTGCAATTGAGTAGCATCGATTGATTAGCATATGAGTTGCGATACCATTTATTATTGAAAATGATTTACCATTTATTATAGACAACGATTTACCATTTATTATAGACAGTGCTTTAATATTTGTTATAGACAACAATTTACCATTTATCATTGACAACGATTTAGCATTTATTTTATTATATAGATCATATAGATAGCGACTTTATCTGTGTTCCTTTAGATAATGAATTTTATTGTTTAAATGACAACACTATATTATTTTTTTTTTAAATATAGTGAATTCGGTTTTAAAAGACATGTTATATATATATATATTAAGTAAAAAAGATGGGTCCTATTATATTATCATAGACAAAATACAGTAACTGTATGTGACGCCAGTTGTCCCGCCTGAGAAGGAAACCGAGACAGCTGGGCGTCCTATGCCAAGTGTTTCTCTGTTAACAAAATAGACATGGTTGCGTCCTGCCCGAAGGAAACTAGGACTGTTACTAGTAAAGTTCAAACTGTATGTCATAGCTAGATGTAAGGAAACTTTAAAAACTAATTGAACTAGAGCTTCAAGCAGAACATAAAGGAGATTCCTAACCAAGAGCATCATGTCAAGCCGCTTTACCCTTGCACCTCTTCTCGTTTCCCTGCTATCACTAGCCTATTGTAAGCACGTATGGTTGCGCACAAGTTGGGCATTGTCTCTGTGGTAGATTTTTGGAGTGGGCCACGAAGAGCATATCAAGCCGCTGGTCAATTCTGGCAAGGCGAAAAACCTGGTCGTCCATCAAACTTCTTAGCTCGAAGATGAGTGTGAGGTGCCCCGAGTCAGTAAAGGGTGGTTGTGCCAGCCCCTGGCTGTCGACGGAGGCCGGGTGTCCAAACTCCGTTGCTTCTCTGCTCGTTTTCTCCGAACGGGCGAGAGACTGGGTCATCGTCCCTGTGGTTGCGTCGAGAGGGGTCTCTTCTTCAACAAAACAGGTGGGGAAGTGCTCCTCCAGGCTATTGTCTTTGGTATCCTTCTGAGTGTCCCTGGGCGGAGGCTTGTCTTCCTCTCCAAAAGAAGTAGGAGGGTTCTAGTTATCTGGGACAGTAAATAGCGGGAGCTTGGGGTAGCTCTGCATGGCATCCTCTAAAGCAATTTCCTCCACATACTCCATGGGAGGCGTCCTTGATTTCCTGTGTTGCCGAGTGGACATTAAGGTCATCGTGCGTTCAAACCTCCTTTATCACTGGTGTCGAGACTCGACCATGTATCAAGCAGCGCCTCTGTGTGGCTTTCCTCATGCCCTGGGCATGGTGGGGACCCTGGGAATGACCAGGGTTCCTAGCGGATGGGCTGCTCTTCTCCAGAGCTTCAACAAGGCCTTGAATCTCTGCTCCAATGGAGTGTATTAAGAATGCGCAGGTGGAGTGAACACTGCAATGATCAAATGATTCTCTATGCTTTCAATCCTAGTGATAAGGTAGAGGGTTGCCGCGACTGCCATAGCCATTAAGGAGGCTCGTCGCTTGGTAATGGCTACTGTGATCCATGGTGAATTAATGCTGGAGGGGATGGTCATTGGTTGATTCATTAATAATGTGTCCCGACACCTGTCCGCGTGTCTCCGGATAGCTGCATGGCACCCCATCCGGGGAAGAGAAGTCCCTAGCTGCCAGAGTTTGGCATCTGGTGAAGATGTCTGAGCATCCTGAGACATGGTCCACCCAGTAGGAGTAGTCGACTTCCTTTTCGACTACTTCATTTGCTAGATAATCTGCTACCCTATTTGCATCTCGCTTCACATGGGAAGGTATGATGCTGAGATGGGATTGAAGGAGGCAATTGAAGTTTTCTAGCAATCTGGAGAGTCGCCAGCTCGGTGAGAGTTTTGAAGGGTGGCTTCCATTGATAATTTTGGTGATTAAATGGATGATGACTTGTGAGTCACCTTCTAGGACCATTTTGTGGTGACCTTTTTCCATAGCTGCTTGTAGGCCCCTCAATAACCCTGTTATCTCTGCCACATTGTTTGTCATTTCCCCTAAGAAGCTCGCTGTCAGGCCTATGATCTCTCCTTTGGAGTCTCTGATCATTGCTCCATATCCTGCTATTCCTGGGTTGCCTTTGGAGGCTCCATCAAAGTTGATTTTGATGAAGTGCGCGGAGGGGGGGGACTAGGTGATTGGGCTGATCTGCATAGGTTTGTTGATCCTTGGTGTTGATTGATTGACTAGGATGGGCTGCCATCTTTGAAGGATGCAATGTTCCTCGGGGTTATAATTGAGGTCCTCTGCTTTCCACAATTTTCTCCTAATTGTTTCCTTGATTAGAGAGTTGATTCTATCCCATGTGGCCTCCGGCGTGGAAGTTTGGGAGTGGAAAATTATTTTGTTTCTTTCCTTCCAAAGTTGTCAGAGGATGACACCTGGTAGAAGCTACCAGATGTGGTTTAGAAGTGGGTTTTTGTAGGTGATGCAGTCCCAGTTCTCTATTGTATCATTGATGCTATTTCGGTGTTGATTGGATTTGCGCATGATTTGCGCGCCTTGGTCCCATATTTGTTGGTTGTACCAACATCCATTGAAGAGATGTTCTTTAGTTTCCTCTTGTTGATAGAAGAGAACGCAGAGGGATGGACCAATGAAGCCCCTTTTCCTGAGGTTATCCCAGGTTAAGGTTCTATTGTGCACCACCATCCATAGGAAGGTGGAGACCTTAGGCCAGAGAGATGGATTCTAGACTTTACTCCATATGGGCTCTTTGATTTCTCCTTAGAGATTGTTGTGTAAGAAGTAGGCTTCTTTTATTGTGAATGTCCCAGCTGTGGCGTATCCCCATCTCAGGATGTCCGACCCTTCTCTTCTGGGAATCTTTCGGTGTTTGTCTTGAGATTTCCATCCCTGTAGATTTAGATTCTCTGGAACTCCAAGGTCTTGGTTAGAGGTTTTCCATTGATGCCAGAGAGGGTGTTGTCCTTGAGGTTTCCAAAGATCCTTAACCTTTAAGGAGGTGTGCAGATTGAGAGCATCCTTGAGAGTGGATAGGTCCTCCATTTCCTTCAGAGGTTTGAACTACTGCCAGGAGTCATGCCAGAATATGGCACTATCTCCATCTCGAACCTCCCAAAAAGCATGGTTCTGTACCAGAGTGCGATTTTTCCATGCAGTGTTCCAGATGTTGGATCCTTGGATTATGTTTTTATGCCTTATTAGCTGGTTGACCGGCGTGAGGGGGGCATACTTTTGTGTCCAAATTTGTGCCCAGGCCGCTGCTGGAGTTTTTAGCCAGCGCCACCAGATCTTGGCTCCCATGACTTGATTGAGCTTCCCTGGGTCTTGGAGCCCTAATCCTCCTTGGCTTTTGGGAGTGTAGAGTTTATCCCAGTTTACTAATGCCCATTTTTTATTTGGTTGGTGTCCATGCCAGAGGAAAATCCTCTAGAGGTTTCGGATGGCTCTGATGACATGTTTAGGAGCAGCTAGGACTGTGAAGAGATAGGTGGGAAGAGTCTGCAAAACTAATTTTAGGAGGACTAGTCGTGAGGAAATGTCGAGGGGCCTAAAGGTCCAATTACTTAGTTGTTAGAAATGGAAAGGAGAAGATTGTCCCAGGAGATGGATCTGGCAGTAGCTCCCGTGAGGGGAACTCCCAGATAATTGGATGGAAGGGAGCTCCTTGGTATTCTTAGGAGTCTGGAGATGTGCATTTGAACAGGGGTTGGAGTATTGAAGAAGTAGAGCTTGGACTTGTCATAGTTCAGGGACATGCCTGAGGCTTCTGTGAAGTCCGAGAGGATGGAGTTGAGCTTATTGGCCTCCCGGACAGTGGGGGAGTTCAGAAGGAGAGTGTCATCGACAAACTGACTATGGGAGAGAGCTAGTTGAATGCTGTGAAGAGGAAGTCCTTTGAGGGAGCTATCGATGAGTGCAACCTTGATGCATCTGCCTAGACCTTCCGCCATGAGAAAAAACAGGAAGGGCAAGAGGGGGTCTCCCTGTCTGATGCCTCAGGAGGGTGAGAAAGGTCTGGATGGAACACCATTTACCAGGATGGAGAAGAATGTTGAGGAGATGAGGTTGAGGATCCATTTGACCCAACCCTGATCGAAACCAAAATAATCTAGGATGGCTCTAAGATATTGCCAGCTGGCTCGATCAAACGCTTTGGAGAGGTTGAGTTTGATTAGAATACTTGGGGTTTTTTAAGTCTTGAGGGAGTGGATGACCTCGTGAGCCAGGATGATGGTGTCCATGATTTGTCTCCCTTATACATACCATGCCTGCTCTTTGGAGATGATGTGAGTCAGAATGGGTTTGAGTCGGTTGGCTACTACCTTTGTTATAATTTTGTAGATAACGTTGCAAAGGGCTATGGTTCTAAACTGTTTGGGATTAGTCACTCCTTCTTCTTTCAGAATGAGAGTTAAGAAGGTTGCATTGAGGGTCGGGAGGACCACACCTGATGTTCTTGATTCCTCTACTACTTCCCAGACGTCGTTTTTGACCAGATCCCAACAATGATGGAAGAAATCAGTAGTGAACCCATCCGGGCCTGGGGATTTTCCTGGGGACATGTCTTTTATTGCCTGATCCACTTCCTCTTGGGTGATGGGTCTTATTAATTCCATGTTTTTCTCCGGGGTTACCAGTGAGGGTATGTGCCTGGTGATTCTTTGTATGGCTTCTGTTCTGTCCTCCTTGGTTTTTGTTAGTAGGTCCTGATAGAGGTTGATTAGTTCTGCTTCAATTTTGGTGTGTTCCCTGACTGTGTTACCCTGGCCATCTTCTAAATGGGTGATTCTGTTGACATGGCGCCGGTGCATCATTTCTCTATGGAAGAATTTTGTATTCCTTTCCCCTTCCTTGAGCCATTGTACCCTGGATTTTTGCTTCCATAGAATTTCCTCTTGCTTTCTTCTTTCTTCTAATTGTGCTTGGATCTTCTCCTCCTCTCTCATAAGATCGGTTGTTCTGGATCCGGCGATGAAGGTGTTTTGGATCTCTTCCAGCTGACTTTCTATGTTCCTGATGCTTTGGAAGATGTTTCCAAACTCATTCTTGTTCCATTGCTTCAACAGCTGCTTGAAGTTTTTGAGTCTTTGCTAGAATTTGTACATGCTGGAACCATGGTCTATTTCTGCTTGCGCCCACCAGGATTTAGCTAGCTACTGGAAGTCTAGGTGTAAAAGCCAGAATTTTTCAAAGCGAAAGGGCTTGAACTTGGGTGTTACTCCTGTGTCTAAGTTGAGGGCAAGTGGCCAGTGGTCTGAACCAAATTTTGGTAGGATGAGGCTTTCCAGATAGGTACCTTTCTCCATTAATTCCTCGGTGACCAAGAAGCGGTCCAGATGGAATGCGATGTGTTGAGTGCCCGATCTGCGATTAGACCAAGTGAAAATTCCATTGTTATTTTCTATATCTACTAACTTAAGATGATCGGTGAGAGTTTTGAACTTACCACTATCTTGCTCCAGCTTTTTGGTGCCTCCTATTTTTTCCTCCAACAATACGATCATGTTGAAGTCTCCTCCTAAGATCCAGTTTTGTGTTGTCACCAGGGTCTTGATTAGTTCAAGCCGCTTCATGAGTTTATCTTTGTCTTGTTGATTGTGGGGGCCATAGACATTGGTGATAGCTCTTTCCTGGTTCGATCCATTGACTTTGAAGTGAGCCATTATTGTTCCTACGGTAGAGAAGGGGTTGCTTATGCTGATGTTGGAGGGATTCCAGAGGATGGTCAGGCCTTCGAAAGCACCTATGGAGTCTATTGATATGGAATTGCATTCTCGCCAGATTCGCTGGAAAATGGTGTCGTCTTCTGTTCCTGCGCATTTGGTTTCCTGTAACATTAGAATGTCTGGATTTTTTGCCTTTATGCAGTCTCAGAGGGTCCTTTGCTTGGACCGACCATTAATTCCTCTGATGTTCCAGGTGATGATATTCATCATTAGGTGGGTGGTTTTGTGTGGAGGTATACCTTCAAGATCTTGTGGATCTACCCTGAGTTTATCATGAGATTGCCCGCCTCCTTGATCAATTGATGCACTGTTTTGCACCCTCGTCTTTTGTTCTCTTGAAGGATTTTCTTTGAGCCAGAACTCGAGTTCGTGTCTATGCCCAACCATGTTGTGGATCCCGCGGAGGAGTTGAGGAATACTTTGTGCACCTTGCGCAGTTGTTCCTCAGGAAGAGTCTGTAGGTCCTTTTGATTGGAGTGTCCCCGTCCCCGTCTCTCCTATCCTCTGTGTATGCTTCCCGACTTTGGGGGGGGGTAGGATTTGGGGTATTTTCTTGAGGTTGTTGCAGGTTCTTGTGCGGGTCTTGGATATCCTCATCATCTGGCAGCTGGTTCAGGATCTCATAAGAGTTTCTGGTGACGATTTTTTGCCTAGAATCTGAGATTTTCCTCCTTGGTGGATTTTGTTTCTTTGATGCAACCATGGTGTAGCCGTCCTTCTGTGTGTTTTCATTTGCTTTGGTGATTTCTTTGATCAGGGGGCAGTCTCTGTAGAGGTGGTCGTGCTCGTGACATCTCCTGCATCAGAATGGAATGTGCTCATAGTCCAGGGTTTGTTGCCAGTCCTCATCTTGGTATTCAAGAGTCACCGCACCAGGGAGTGCCTTGGAGATATTCATGTAGATGCAGATCCTGGCATAGGAGGTGTACTTTCTCTATCTGGTGGCCTCTGAAGCTTTAACATATTGACCCAGAGTATTCCCTATGCCCATTAGAATCTCTTCCAACCAAAACTCCTATGGTAAAGAGTATAAGCGGATCCATACAGGGGCCATGGTGAATTCCTCTTTGTCAGGGATAAATCTTTCATTCTAGAAGCGTAAGAATAACCCTGCTGAGTTGAAAAAGTATGGCCCATTCTCAAATATCCTATCCTTGTCCTCTAGGTTATATAAAATGATTGTGAAGAAGCCTTTGGAGCTGAGTTGAACCTCATAGTCCCCCTTGGGGTTCCACCAGTGCTTGATCCATTTGTTGAGGTCCCTTTCTGTTGGCCAGAGTCCCAGGAGCTTGCCTATAAGGGCGTTTTCTCTCATAAATTCGGTGTGTTCTCCTACTCTGGTTGCGATGATGAGGTATCTTGGTGCTTTTTCCATTTGTGGTATGCACTTACCTGGTTCCCACCCTCGAGTTGGCTTCACCTGGGAGGTTCCCGCCTCCGTATCCATCTCCTTCGTGAGGCCTTGTTCCCTGGCCAAAAGTTGTTCACGAACTTGCTGGGGCGGTTCAAATGTGGGTCGTTTCGCTCTATTGCCAACGCGATCTCTGGCAGCTATGTTGCTATAAGAGGGGGGTTTCCCCCCCCCCTCCATGCCCATTTCGGTGTGTCAGTGAGAGCCGAGGGCTTTGTCCCACTGTTGAACGGGCGCCATGCAGGAGCTCTTCTTGTGGACGACCGCAGTCTGCACCTGATGGGTCTAGGGTTTCCTCAGTCAGGCGCACCGATCACCATAAACAAAGACATGTTTTATATTGTTTTAACAACCATGTTTCATATATTTTTCAGTTTAAACAATAGTAGATTCATCCTTAGGAAAATACTTATCGGATATCTGGAATTGGAAAACAGTTACAAAGAACTATTTGTTTGATAATAATTATTTTTATGTGTACAGATTGATGTATGTTTGCATAGAATTTGTTGCCCCAGGAAGTTATTATGATGTATGATTGTTATAGTATTCATATTTCCCTTGCGTATTGTTGATTTGTCAATTGGGTTCTTGGGTATAGTATTCATATTTGACGGTTAATTCGGTCTCCTAGCGTGTTGGATTTTTCTTGGGATATTGGTTTAGATTTTTTATGTTGCGCCTTGTGACGACATGATTCTTGATGAGGGGATCATTGCATGAACTGATGGATAGACATGAATGATAACCAAGTTAGAGTCTTGTTCTTACCGATGTGGGCGTATTTTTCGTTGTAATGGATGTTGGTACTTGGTTTTGTAATGCCTTAATGCATTTGGTTTTGCACGCCGTAAAGATTTCTAGTTACTGGTCATTGAAGCCACTGTGTCAGGTTGTTGATTTTGTCCTTTATCTTGTAGGCATTGTCTTTCTTGTGCCGGGCGGGTAGTTGTTTTTATCTGTCTATTGATTATCGCATGTTTCGAACAGTTGCATGATGTGCTAGTATGTTGATTCGTTGTTGTCTATTGCCTGATTTGTGTGCATTGTGTTCATCATAAAGTTGTGTTTTTTAACTATTGTCATTGTTTCCTTCCTTGTTAAAAAATAATTTTTTTCTTTTGCGTCGCGTCGCATGTAGTCGTAATGATGGGATTGTTACATATGGTATTAGAGTGGATTCAACCCTGCGACTGTGGATCGCCATGCTTTCCACTATAGTAAACCCTTGAATATTAACCTAACACTAATTAAAAACTTTAACGTGTCCATGTGGTGACCTCGATTAGAGGATGCCACAATGGTTCACATCATGGTGTTGTGGAAGGAGGTACGACTCCTCCAGAAGTTCCCGCACCCTTAGAGTCTAACCCCCAAGGGGAAGAACAATTCCTTGGGATGGATTTGATTGTTGTAATGGATGATGATGGTTTTACAAGGTCCTTCAAGGGAATGTCAGAGGCCTTGATTCACCATTTGTATTGAGATGAGGCCAGGGCGCATGTACCCCTAAGGGTCTGTAGTGCACCCTTGCTAGTACTTTTAGAATTCATCGAGAACTCGAGAGGGATGAGTTCTCAAGTCCATGAGTGTTGTGGACAGCTCAGTCATCGAGGGATGGCTAGAGAGAAAGGCAATGTGCTTCAGGCTTCGCGATGGTCTTTAAACTGAAGGGGAGCGCTCTTCTATGACAGAAGACGTTCCTTCCACATTTGAACTTAGTAGTCGAAGACGTGTCATGGTAAATGTGTGAGGAATGGTTCCAAGAGAGGTATCTATCAGAGGAATTTATTGAGCGTCAGCTCAATGAGTTCAACGCCTTGCGACAAGGCGGTCGTAAGGTTCCCGAGTATGAGGAACATTTTATGGAGCTTCTTCGGTATGCTTCACACCTAAATACCGAGAAACATAAGGTCAACAGGTTCGTGTTTGGCCTTAATTAGCATTCGCACAAAGGTTAGGATTTTGATGCCTCAAACCTTGCATGATGTCATTCATAAGGCCCTCACAATAGAGGAGGAGCTTATCAGTAGGGTTCAGAGCAAGACTCTGACAAGACCAGTAGGGAAGGTGTCATATGGTGCGCAACAACATCAGACACTATCTAGACATTCACCAGGATATCGTGGCTTCCAGAGAGGATCCACTTTCACTACACCTTGGCGACCAACGTTGTAGTATTAGACTCCTTACTGAGGACCACAAAAACAACAACAACGTCAACCACAACAACAATAGTTTAGGAAGGTTCAGTAGAACAGACCAGGGTTCCAGGCCGGCGGGCCATCATCTTCTACTTTGGGTACTAGGAGTATTGGATTGAAGAAAGGGTGTTGGACATGTGGGGAGCCACATTACCAACACGACTGCCCAGTGGAGAGGAATGGAGCATCTAGATCAATTAGACCCACTACAGTGGGAGATTGGGCAAGGCCCATCAGATACAAGCAATGGTGAATAACTACCAGGAAGAGCACTAGTGGAATGTGCTTGAGACATCACGTACCGTAGCTAACCATACACTTAGTATTTTGATAGATCCCGGTGCTACCGAGAATTTTATTTTTGGTACAATGCTAAAATGAAATAAGGTATAGGAAGTCGAACATGATGGGTTTAACTTTGTAGAAATGGCTTCTGGAGCCAAACAAAAGGTTGGTGGGAAGGTTACGGGCTATAGCCTTAACCTAGGAGATTTTTTCACCAGGGCCAATCTGTACATCATGACCTTAGGATATTATGAAGTTGTGATCTGTATGGACTGGTTGGAATCACATGAGGCGATACTCAACTATAATACAAAATTTTTTAGTTTGGTTGATGATGAGGGGTTTTCCTGAGGTCCATCTCCTCCTCGCAGCTACATAAGAACATGCACAAGGGATGTGAGCTTTATGCAATCCTGGCGTTAAACAAGAAGGGAGTAGAAGAAGGTCTAGAACAACTTCCAGTGGTGAGAGAGTTTGTTGACATGTTCCCTGAGGAGCTACCTGGGATGCCACCAAAGAGGGAATTGGAATTTACCATAGACCTAAAATCAGGGACTAAACCGATAGCAAGAACTCCTTATCGGATGTCAACCCCAGAGTTACAGAAGTTGAGAATGCAACTGAAGGAGTTGTTGGACTTCGGACTTATACATCCCAGTGTGTCATCATGGGGTGTGTCTGTTATCTTCATACAAAAGAAGGATGGGTTGTGGAGACTCTGCATTGACTATCGTCAATTGAACAAATAAACGATCAAGAATCAATATCTGTTTCCAAGGATTGATGATCTGTTTGATCAGATGAAAAGCGCCATGGTGTTTTCAAAGATCGACTTGAGATCAGGCTATCACCAGTTACAGATCAAGGAGGATGACATCCCTAAGACCACATTTAAGATGAGATTTGTTCATTACGAGTTTATTGTTTTACCTTTTGTACTGACGAATGCCCCAGGGGTATTTATGAGTTTGATGAATGGGGTGTTCTGCAAATAATTGGACAAGTTCGTCCAAGTATTCATTGACAATATTTTGAATTACTCTCAGATGATGGAGGAGCATGAAGAACACTTCCGCTTGGTACTACAATGTTTTCAAGAAAACAAATTGTATGGGTAATTCTCTAAATGCTTGTTTTATCAATCAAAGATTCACTACTTATCCCATGTCATCTCCGACGAAGGTATCATTGTGGATCCATCAAAGCTCAAGGCTATTATGAAATTTCCTACATCGATGAATGTCCCAGAATTGCATAGATTCATGGGTTTAGCGGGATACTATCGATGGTTCATCGAGGGTTTTTTGAAGATAGCGAATCTGATTACGGAATTTCAGAAGAAGAACAAGAAGTTTGTTTGGACTGAGAAATGTGTGGAGGCATTTTGGAGGCTCAAGGAGCTATTGATGACTAAACCAATATTGAAGGTACCTGACCTAGACATGGAGTTCTTGGTATGCACTGATGCATCCAAAGAAAACTTAGGCAGAGTCTTGATGTGAGATGGTCGATTAATCACGTACATCTCAAAAAAGTTGAGAAGGCATGATGAGAACTATGTGACACATGATTTGCAGTTGTTAGCCATTGTTTATGCCTTGAGAGTTTGAAGACACTACCTTATTGGACATAAATTTGATCTAAAAATGGACCACTATGGACTACAACACGTCTTTATGCAAAGCGACTTGAACATGCGACAACGATGTTGGTGAGAATTGCTTAGCGAGTATGATTTCAAGATTACTTACATAAAAGGAACAATGATCAAAGTGGCAGATGTGTTGAGTTAGGGACCATGCATATTTTCGGTGATGCCTTTTCATACGAATCCACATGGATGATAACTGGTACCAAGAGGTCAAGGATTTTATCGGACAAAACACAATAATGGTACCAAAATTTGAAGTATTTACTGTGGACAACGATGGATTATTAAGATTTAAAAAGTTAAATTTACGTACCGCCCAACGACGAGTTGAGGAGTTTTATCCTAAATGAGGCTCACATAGCAATGTACATGGCTCACCCAGGAGTCACGAAGATGAGGGAAGACCTTAAAACCTTATTCTTCTAGAAAGGAATGAAGGTCGACATAGTCAACTATGTGGCCAGATGTCTAGAATGTCAGCAGGTGAAGGATGAACATAGACATCTGGCAGGATTATTACAGCCACACGCAATTTAGGAATTGAAATGGGAGGTCATTTCTATGGATTTCATTATTGGATTTCCGCTGATGACAAGGAGACACGACTCAATTTTTGTGGTAGTCAACACTCTGACAAAGAGTGCTAATTTTGTTCCTATGCGTACGACGTATCAGGAACCTGACATAGCTATATTTTTCATCAGTGAGATTTTGAGGTTGCATGGCATGCCTAAGAGTCATATATTTGATCAAGGATCAATGTTTACTGGAATATTTTGGACTAGTTTCCAAGAGGCATTGGGAACCCAACTTAACTTTAGTACTCTGTATCACCTAGATACAGATGGGTAGAACGAACTAACAAACCAAATATTGGAGGACATGTTGTATATGTACGTTATGGACAAACAAAAGTGTTGGGAAGAATTATTTCCATTGGTAGAATCTGCATATAACAACAGTTATCAAAGCACCATTAATATGACGCCTTTCAAGTTTCTTTACAGGCGACCATTTTAGATGCCTATGAGTTGGGATCGGCTTGAGGATAGGGTCTTGGTGGGACTAGAAGCGATCCAAGAAATGCAATATCAAATGAAAAAAATAATAAAAATGATAAAGGAAGTGCAAGATCGATAGAAGAGTTATGTTGATGCGCATTGTGTTGACCATAGTTATGAATTTGGCGATCGATTCCTCTTGCGGGTGAAACCGCATAATATTTTGATGAACTTTGGATGTAGAAATTTTAATACAAATTATGTATTCCCTAGATTCTTCTGATATAACAATTATATGCCACTATTAAATACACAATCGATTCTACTAGTATTCTTGCGGAATTTAAAACATGATTGCCAATTGCAATATCAAGAAGAAAGATCAATCACACATAACACATATGTTTTTACCTGGAAATCATAAAGCTAAAACCCCCATAATCATACATTATGTATTTATCATGTATCATGAAACAATATCATACAAAACTCTAATCCAAGAGCTCTCAGTACAATATACAATTGTCTCACACTGTCATACAAAAATTAGCAAATGCATGTGCCAATTTACTGCCTCTAGACAACCTGCCTCCTCTACGCAATCCTTGCTGATGGAAATCCATGCAATGAATGAATTCCTTTTTCCTAGGATGCACATTCCTCATGGGCACATCCACTGTGTGTGTGGTTTCATGAGTGCACTCACTAATGTCACAACAGATAGTCAAAATGTCCCTTTCACCTGTTATCTCAAATGGGTCTCCACTGGATCTGACATGCATGTAGTTAACAACGGTAAATATTTAGTTGCATGTGAGACCATTGATTGTGAATTAATTAATAATTAATTCACTAATATTTCACTAGTGTAAGTTCAGTTACAACTAGTACAACTGAGCTTAACTCACTTAATTGAGTTAAACTACTTCACAACTCACATAACTAGACATCCAACTCTGTTACAACTTCGAATCACTTAGTTACAACTAATTTGACTTGCATGTCTATGTCTATGTCTATGTCTGCACTGTGAAGTAGGGGCTCCTACATTATGTGCAACATCTAGTCTCAATCTATTAGCTTCTGTGGTGCGCTTTCTACCATTTCTGATGGATGGATCTACATGAGTGGCTTCATCCACTCCATGAACCTCCTCATGTGGCTGATCCAAATCTTGAGACTCATCTTTGGGAACTGTCAGTTCCTCCTCCGCATGTAAGTCTAGCTCCCTCTCAAGCGACAACTGCATGGCTTTCCCCTCATCAAATTTTATATCCCGTCACATAAAAATCATCTTACTATTAGGAAAATACACACGATAATTATGGGATGTTTCTTTGTACCCCATGAATATCCCAACTTCAGCAGTCGACTCCAGATTCTTCCTAGTGTTCTTGGTCACATGCACATAAATAGATGAGCCAAACATATTAAAATGAGAAACATCAGGTTTCTTACTAGTGAAATCTTATTCAGGTGTACTCATGCCAAGTACTCTATGAGGACAATGGTTTTTCACATAAACCGTAGTGTTGCATGCTTCCACCCACAAATGCATTGGTAGGCCCTGATCATGCAACATCGCTCGTGTTTCACCCACGATTGTTCTGTTCTTCCTCTCCGCGACCCCATTTTGCTGTGGGTTATGAGGCACTATGATTTCTCTCTGAATTAATTCTTTGTTGCAGAAGTCTTTCAATTCGTTAGAGATGTATTCTCCATCATTATCTCTCCTCAGAGCCTTCACTTGCTTCCTCGAATATTTCTCCACCAATCCTTTAAACTCATAGAACTTTGAGAATGTTTGATCCTTCTTCTGCATGAAGATGATCCAACATTCACAAGAAAAGTCATCAAAAAAAATAACATAATACTTATGTTTTTCTATTGAAGCAACCGAGAATGGTCCACACACATCTGTGTGAATTCTCTCCAGGATCACCAAAGAACGGTTATCCTTTTCATGAAAGGTGGACTTTACATACTTCCCCATGGTGCAACCCTTGCATTGATATAACTGATCAAGTGTTCCCATTGAATATCCAATAGATATTTTCTCCATGATTTTCAAGGCTCCATGATGAAGATGGACCAATCGCATGTGCCATAATTCGCCCTCATCCTTTCTTACAACTTTTTTGGCTTGCCCATCATGGCAGTGCAACCATCTACCTCCAACTTGTAGATATTCTTAACTCAAATCCCTATCTTCTTGACTTGACCCGTTGTTTTATGTCACAAGAAATATTTTCCATAGTTGAAAACAACGTCATAGCCTCTGTCCTCCAACATTGTGACTGAGACCAAGTTTTTCTTCAGACCTGGAACATGCATAATGTTGAAACATTTATTAAGTTTTTTATCTTCAAAACTAAAACCTTCCTTTTTCGGGTTTCGTCTTTTCATAAAGCATAACCCTCACTATCATTTCCAAAAGGCCAGAGCCTTCACTTGCTTCCTCGAATATTTCTCCACCAATCCTTTAAACTCATAGAACTTTGAGAATGTTTGATCCTTCTTCTGCATGAAGATGATCCAACATTCACAAGAAAATTCATCAACAAAAATAACATAATACTTATGTTTTTCTATTGAAGCAACCGAGAATGGTCCACACACATCTGTGTGAATTCTCTCCAGGATCACCAAAGAATGGTTATCCTTTTCATGAAAGGTGGACTTTACATACTTCCCGATGGTGCAACCCTTGCACTGATATAACTGATCAAGTGTTCCCATTGAATGTCCAATAGATATTTTCTCCATGATTTTCAAGGCTCCATGATGAAGATGGCCCAATCGCATGTGCCATAATTCGCCCTCATCCTGGCTCACAACTTTTTTGGCTTGCCCATCATGGCAGTGCAACCATCTACCTCCAACTTGTAGAGATTCTTAACTCAAATCCCTATCTTCTTGACTTGACCCGTTGTTTTATGTCACAAGAAATATTTTCCATAGCTGAAAACAACGTCATAGCCTCTGTCCTCCAACATTGTGACTGAGACCATGTTTTTCTTCAGACCTGGAACATGCATAATGTTGAAACATTTATTAAGTTTTTTATCTTCAAAACTAAAACCTTCCTTTTTCGGGTTTCGTCTTTTCATAAAGCATAACCCTCACTATCATTTCCAAAAGGCCAGAGCCTTCACTTGCTTCCTCAAATATTTCTCCACCAATCCTTTAAACTCATAGAACTTTGAGAATGTTTGATCCTTCCTCTGCATGAAGATGATCCAACATTCACAAGAAAAGTCATCAACAAAAATAACATAATACTTATGTTTTTCTATTGAAGCAACCAAGAATGGTCCACACACATCTGTGTGAATTCTCTCCAGGATCACCAAAGAACGGTTATCCTTTTCATGAAAGGTGGACTTTACATACTTCCCCATGGTGCAACCCTTGCACTGATATAACTAATCAAGTGTTCCCATTGAATGTCCAATAGATATTTTCTCCATTATTTTCAAGGCTCCATGATGAAGATGGCCCAATCGCATGTGCCATAATTCGCCCTCATCCTGGATCACAACTTTTTTGGCTTGCCCATCATGGCAGTGCAACCATCTACCTCCAGCTTGTAGAGATTCTTAACTCAAATCCCTATCTTATTGACTTGACCCGTTGTTTTATGTCACAAGAAATATTTTCCATAGCTGAAAACAACGTCATAGCCTCTGTCCTCCAACATTGTGACTGAGACCAAGTTTTGCTTCAAACCTGGAACATGCATAATGTTGAAACATTTATTAAGTTTTTTATCTTCAAAACTAAAACCTTCCTTTTTCGGGTTTCGTCTTTTCATCAAGCATAACCCTCACTATTATTTCCAAAAGGCCAGTACTAAAATCCTGACAAGATTTATTCTTCAAATAATAAAAGGCAAAAAACCAAAAATGTTATAAAAGTCTTGACGCGCTTTCTGTAAAGTTATTTTTTAAATCACGAAAAGCTTAAACCCTAAATAAGTTAAGACTAATATTTAAAAGTTTTTTGGGGTTCGAGGTTTACTAAGAAAATATTTTTTAATGCATTTCCAATCGCGGAATCCCGATCCCCGATTTCCTGAAATATGGAAATTACTAATTATTAAAGACTACATTAATCGTATCGCAATTTTGGAAATCAGGACTCAACGATAACATACCTCTTGTCAACATGATCCCCAAAATCCCGAAATGCAAAGTCTCGACTCATAATCTGTTTTTAAACTGAATTAATCATGTTTTGGAAGTTAGTCCTTAATCCTGATTAATTAATTCACTAATACAAAAAATTAAGGCTTAAGTTAATCATGTCGCGATTTCGCGATTCGTGGTTCATCGATGACATACCTTTTGTAGACACGATCCCCAAAACCCCAAAAGAATCAAAGTGGGTTTAATACTGATTAATTAATTTACTAAAACAAAGTTAAATCCTAATTTAAACTTGTCGTGATTTCGCAATTTCGAAAATTGGGATTCAGCGATAACATACCTCTTGTCAACACGTTCCCCAAAATACCGAAACGCGAAGTCTCGGCTCTTAATCTATGTTTAGTCTAAATTAATTCTGTTTTGGAAGCATGATTAATGACAATCAAACTTTTTAGGTTTATTCACGTTTCGGTTTCCAATTGAATGAAATTTTCTAAATTTTGAATTCAAAAGCGCCAAAATGCGGCCTCTTGAATAAAGGATAACTGATGATATGTGACACTAATATGTATCTTAGTAAATATCCACTGCATTCAATGTATTGAATTCTTGTCAGCTGCATCAGTACCTTAATCGTTAAATGAATTAAAATAGAGTTTAAAGGTTTGTGTTTCACAACATATTATGTTTCATACTATCAAGCGTAAGACACATTTAACCGAGCTCATATACTCATTTTCTATGACAGGTTTTCCATATAACATAAAGTCATGGTACAAAAGAAATCACCTAAGAAGAGTGAAGATACAAAGGAGATGCATAACCTAGAAGGAGATATCATATCTGACACTACGCCACACGCCATCGACTCAATTAAATCCTAGACACAAATCTCTGAATTCCTGGATTACGAAATCAAGAATTCTCCTACTGATTTTGAGAATCACTTTCAGGATATAGAAGAATCAGAGCTTCATAAGATTGCAACACACCCTCGTCTTATGGAATTCAACGACATGATCAATTGGGCCTTGGAAAAGGTTGATATCCCAACATGAAGCATTTTAAATGATCAAGGGGTTTTTGTCGGCTGATTCAGGCCAGAACATATACAAGTAATGTATAAACTCTCACCAAATCCTAAGTACATTTATAATGCCAATTTTTTAGCTGAATTTCAAAGGAAGGAGTCTACTAAGGTAGACCGAACTTATCCCGATTTAATGAGAGAATGGTGGAGATGTCCATCGAAATTTAGGGCTGATACTCATGGGGATTATGCCATAGCATCATTGAACGGATACATGGTCTATGTAGCCATTATGTTTTGTAGACTTTTCGGAAAAGAGAATCCTTGCCATTTTCCTGCAGAATGGGTGCCCTTTTTAGAAGAAGCTTCAAAAGGATAA
Organism: Picea engelmannii; assembly: GCA_009831015.1. Taxonomy (NCBI): domain Eukaryota; kingdom Viridiplantae; phylum Streptophyta; class Pinopsida; order Pinales; family Pinaceae; genus Picea; species Picea engelmannii. The sequence goes on from ML783100.1 coordinate 921,826, forward strand.
ACTTTTAACTAGAGTAAGATTTTTTCTGATAACCTAGCTCAAGAAGTTTAAAATTACAGAGTTGCAAGATCTAAAGGTCATCCAGTTGCCTTTTACATGTCAGCGTACATTATGGACGCAATCTGCTTTGTGACTCCTTTTCCCCTAATGCATTGGAGTTGGAACATAACCTGCCCCGAACCCATTCATGAGTACCACTCTCTGTTGTGGGAAGAAAATGCTAAGAATGTGTTTTATGAAATCTGTCATTTTATAGTAACTCCAATGCATAAAATGTTTTATGGCTGTGAACCCCCTCGCATTTCTGATCCAGTCTCAGGAAATATAAAAGCAATAGTCGACTGGTTTGTTGATGAAAACTTCTCTTACATTAGTGTTTATGGTTGCTCAATCCCCCTTCACGCACTTCTGAAATTCCTCCTGGACAGACTTGTATTGAGGGATGTAGCACATCAAATAGTGAAAGGTGGTATTGGAATAGAGCTAAAGGCATCTCAAAAGAAATCCTGGCCAATCTTCCCTGTGTATGTCAGGAAATTTTCATTACTAAACCTAGGCCATTCTAAAGTGGAAGCCGAAGCACTAGAAGAAATAAAACTCGTAAATATTGAGCAAAGAAAGCATGACCCTTATCAATTAGTAAGCAAACATTTGATGCACTATAATATGAAATCTTATGAATACGAAAAATATGTTTATGATGATATATTCAAGGAGGTTAAAACTTATGAGGAGGTATTGAACAGGGTACGAGCCTTATCACCCAACTTACAGACTGGTTTCATGTCCTTCCAAAGTCATAGATGAAGTTGTCTGCCAAAATTTTTGCAGGGTGAATCCATGACCCCTCCTCTAGAGAAGGAAGGGCCTCCCCTAGGCTTTGAAATAGATGTACAGGATAAAGAAAATACAAAGGGAAAAAATGAAGGAGATTGAAACGCCTTCACAAGAAAGAGAAGTTCCTTAGATAGAAAAATCAGAGGTAGGGAAAGGAAAGGAGTTGGAAACACCCTCATAAATCCCTGAAAATTTTCCCAAAAAAGTAGCAGGAATAACATCGACAGAACTTGGAAGTCCCATTACTTCTTTGACTCCATTGCAGTCTACTTATGGAAATCCCCAAGAGGGAGTTCTATACATTAGTGATCTTGAGCCTATTTATAGAGATGAGATTCCTTCCTCCGATTATTTTTTCAGTAAAAAGAGAAAGGCTATCCTAAAACAAGAAATGCATCCAAGAGGAGATATGATGATTAAAAAGCACAAGATCATTATAGATGGACAAAAACTTAAAGAGGGATAATTCGCTACAGAAATAGCAGGCACAATGGGAGCCTTAGCATCAGAAAATTTATACTCTGTGGGTAGTTTGACAACTATGTTGGAGCAGAAAGATCAGATGATAGCTCAGCTACAGGGTCAATTAAAGGAGACTGAAAGAAATATCAGTTGGGAGATAAAAAAGGGTCTAGAATGAGCTAGATTAAATGACATTCAAGAGATTCAAAAACTGAAAGCAAGCTTAGAAGAAGCAAATCAGAAAATACAGGTCACTCAAGAACATGTCCTATAGCAAGGGGAAATGAATAAACAATTACAAGATAAGATTAATTCCATTCAAAATCAAGTGTTAGAGCTCAAAATCTTCCAAGACCAGATGCTGCAAATACATACAAATATAGAAGAAGAGCAACACGGAGTGTTATTTAAGCTTGATTTTATTCAAAATTACTTTCTGGGAGCAAGTAAATCTGTTAAGCCCTAATATTGGCTCATTACCACTTAATTGGGGCATATTAGATTAGTAATGTTATTTTATTTATGTCGGCTTTAGGCCATTAGTTGTGATTTAGATTAGTAATGTTATTTTATTTATGTCGGCTTTAGGCC
>ML783100.1:929485-969366 GCA_009831015.1 Picea engelmannii
TCATCTGGTACTTGAACATTTAAGTGGGGTAAAAGGAGGTTTCCCCCTCGAAGAGGCTTATTATCTGATATTATCTCTTTTTCAAGGCGTTGAGTACTTTTCTTGAGGTTTTTCTATGCTATATTGATGTTTGGTTCTTAACAAAATCTTTGGAGAGTATTCTCATGAAGGAGAGAGAAGTGAAAGCAGCCAGAACAACCTTTCAAAAAGAAGTGGCTCTTTCAACAAAAGAGGAGGTCAGAGAGATCCAAAATATATCTATTTCAAAGTCGATTAAAGGTGATATAATACTCAAGGTGTGGGAGGCAAACCTCGCAGAAAACAAGAAAATAACCAGAGAAGTTAATGACAACTATCAAGGAATTTTTTACCTTTTAGAGAAAACTTCATTGAAAATTGGATAAAATGTCTGTCCAAGGTTGTTAGGATAAATTAACATTGTCAAGCATCAGTTAAGATTCAAAGAGGATCTGGAAGAAATTCAGGTAGAGATTCCACAAATAAAGGTAATCAATGTCACTCAAATTGACAAATGGATAGTAATGCCTAACTTAAAGCTACAAACTATTAAGTTCACGAGAAAGATAATCGAAGACCATCTGCCAGAACTGCAGAGAAAATGTTTCTTATTTGAAGCAAAGGATATTCTAGAAGCTCCCAGAGTTTTAGTGTAGTTTCTGGGAAAATGTATTTGTTGTCTAAAAGCAGAAGGAGGAGGTTCATCAACATAGACATGAAATACTGTTGTGAAGATTTTCATCATTGGAATAATAAAGCAGTTTGAATAGAAATGTAAATGGTTCAACATTGCTCATTCATGTAACCGTTAGTCTTAGGAATTTAGTTAATCACCAGCGGGAAAAATGTTTGGTGATCATGTATAAATATAATTTCACAAGACTGAGAAAAGGCTTTTCATTTTTTGGGAGCCGATTGTATTAGAAGTTTTCCGATTTACAATGATATAGATAATGCAAAAGAGATTCTGAATTATGCCACCTTGAAGCTATGTGTTCCTTCACTATGTTTTCAATATCTTTCAATATCTTTTATTCCATGTCTTTCTAATGAATGATCAACTATAGTTTAATTCAAAATTCTACTGTAGTTTGAATTTATTTGATCATCTAATCATTTATAGTTTTTCATCTGTGATTTCTATCAGCAGTTTCAAGACCTGTAGGTCTGTTGGATGGTTATATCTTATATTCGATTAGAAATTTTGTTTTTCTCCACTTCTTCTGTTATGATATGAGATTCTTTCAAGATTGAAGCCTCATATTCTCCAACAACGTTTCTTTGTTTTTATTTTAATATTCTCAAATCACTTCAAGTAGAGGAAACAACCTTTATTGTTATTATGTTATTATTTTGAGTTCCAAAATTCCTTTTCTATTTCATTCCACAAAACTGAAGCAACAATTTCTAATTTTTTTTATAATTTAATAAAATTTTAATCCTCATGACTATCCCAAGTAATAGACAACCAAACATAGAACCCGGCCTACAGGATCAAACTAGCATTGCTTTGAACTTGTTTAATACTATACTGTAAACAACGACTACCCGAGTCGAATTAGAACGTTCATGGGCAATTATTAAGAGAGAAATCAACATCCAAGAACAATGGGAAGCTAGATAGAGACAATTGAGAAACCAACTCTGATTTACCCTTCGCAATTGATTCTTACTCCTTAATTCTCTTTATTTTTCGGATTCCTTGACGGTATACTTTAGATCCTTAAAGTATAAACTCAGGAACAACATCCTTTTGGCGACATTGTCGAGGAATGAAGAAATGAAACTTTTCTCTGGGAAGAACAACATTGACACTTTCTTTCTTTGATAGTGAACAAAGATAGAAAACCTTCTAAGGGTGCCTTTATTTTTCACTTGGCGACTCCACAATAAGTAAACTAGCTATTAGCTGAAAGAACACCAGAAGGAACTCAAATGATAAGCAGACCTCGCTAGTCTCTGATCTGGAAAAGATTTTAAAATCACAAAGATCCCTTAGACAAATCATTTCACCCATACATACTATTTGTCAGCCTGATTTTACACAGTTGAACGTTATGGAAACACTTGAGAGATCCATCTCGCTTCCCCTCTCATACAATACGTTCTCTTTTCCTGAGGTATTTTCCCCAGATTTCTGTGAGCCTTCTCCTCACACATTCCAATCTTTATCCTCATATCTATCAATGGCTGCACACGAAGATGTTGGAGCTACGGGTGGTGCCCCAGGAGGACTAGCAGGAAGCTAAACACTGCTTCCTAGAATCTTTGCTAAAGTAGCTTCTAGATATGCCCCCCTTGTCCTCCCAATTCCCCTACACGACCTTCCCAAAAATTATATGAAAATCCTTCCCAAATTTACAGGGGAAGGAGATTTGACCGCTCAAGAGCACATAAACATTTTTGACCAATTTGTCGACATCCTCAGAATAAAACACGAATATGTCTATTCTAGACTCCTCGTTCAGACTTTCAAAGGATAGGTGAGGACCTGGTTTCGAGCCTTAGCAACCAGATCTCTAAGATCTTACAAATAACTTGAAAATGCTTTTATTAGACAATGGGGGGAGAGGAGGGACCACCTCTATTACCTAGCTCAATTTGGAGCCCTTAGAAAGAAAAATTCAGAATCAGTTCTACAATTCACGCAAAGGTTTAACAAGTTGTATAATAAAATCCTGATCGGGGTCAAACCTTCTCAACCCACAACAAATGTGGCTTTCACTGGAGGTTTTGATCCTGATTTCACTCTACTATTGAGAGAAAGGAGATCAGTAGATCTCACGAAAATGCAAGATGATACTCTAGAAATCAAATCGAACATGATGGCATCAGGGAAATTAAAAGCAAAAATAGAAACCGAGAACAAAGAAAATAGGAAATTCAAAGAACAAAGTGGATCCTCAGGATCGGGTAAATCCTCGAGAGATAAAATAGACGAGATGGATAGGGTAATTAGAGAACTTTCAAATAAGATCTCAAAATTAGAACTAGATAAATAAAAAAGGGATAATTTTCCTAGGAAGGATTTTAGAAGGAATCATGATCCTCGGGCCCCACAAAAAACAGTTAAAAATGAAGATCAAAAAATCCCAACCCCCTTCAAAAGTGAAAACTTCATTGGAGAGTAAGATATAGAAGATTTTGAAGAGTTTGATGAGGATATTAATAATCTTGGCGATGATAATAAATCACCTTATTTATCGAGACAAGATTACAAAAAATCCTTAAATAAGGAAATTAGATCGGAAGACAATGTTAGCAATGGTACTTCTGAATATTTGGCCTATCAGGGTATCGTAGATGATATTATAGCCAAACTACATGAGAAATATAATTTAATACCTAGGAACAAGATTCTTCCAACCATATCAACAAAAAAGATCGTGCCTAGGGGCGAAATTGATGAAGCAACTCCAAAGGTTGCTGACAAACAGACTGCAAAAACTCACACCGCTGACACGCAACCTGTCAAGCCAAAGTCAGTGGGAACACCCACCACAAAACCATAGGTCCCTGTGAGTGAAATCAATTCCACACCACAAAGAAAAGATGAAAACAAAGGAATGGAGGCCCCAAACATAGGGAGAGAAAAGGATCTGGGAAATTTTAGTCTCGAAAATGAAATAAACAAAATCAAAATCCCTATCCCACTTGTCGAACTGGCTAAGAATCCCATATACAGAAAAAAAATTGCCAAGATGATTAGCTTTTCAGAAGACGAAAGTCAAGCCGATGTCATCAACTTAGAAGATGACAAGCTGAACATAGTTTTTGGTCCGCATTTCGAAGGTGCGAGAGACATTGTTGCCCCCTTCTATATCATGTTGACCTTGTTCAACCACCTACTTCATAACTTCATGCTAGATTCTGGAGCATCCCAAAATGTGATTCCAAAAACCATTATGGAGAAACAAGGTCTTGAAATTACCAGGCCATATGGAGACTTATATTCATTTGATTCAAGAAAGGTCAAATGCATAGGCATGATCAAAGACCTGGTGGTCACTCTACCACAAATACCCGCAAAAATCATTCTTATGGACGTAGTTGTCATTGACATCCCTCCGAAGTATGGTCTGATGTTATCTAGGTCACGGGGTTCCAAGCTTGGAGGATCTCTTGAGCTTGACATGACATAGGCTATGATTATAGTTTTTGGAGGACAATACACACATCTTTACAGAGAAACTAGGTTGGCATTCATGGTAGGTGATCCACATAACCCAAATAACCACCCTGTATATACTGCTAATCAAGATTTAGGAAATTGTATCTTATCTATTGATGATGATTTCGATGTAGTTATAAACGAAATTTGTACATAAGAAAAAATAGAAAAAGAAAAAATAAAAAAAAAAGTATATAGCACTGGTGTATGGAAGATGTTTTTTGACGATGCTTCATCTTACCTTGGAGCTAGAGATGGGGCACTCCTTGTGGCTCCTGATGATCAATTTGTAATCCCCTTTTCCTATAGGCTATAATGGAATGTGGAATTCACAAATAATGTATACTAGGATGAAGCCTTAGTGCTAGGATTGGAACCCGCTAGGATAATGAAAATAAAAAACCTCGAAGTCTTTGGTGACGCCGAGCTAATCATAACATAGGTAAACCAACGGTACCAGGCCAAACATCCTAGGTTGAGGTTCTACAGGAATTGCATCTGGGATCTGATTGACAATTTCTTCTCCTCTGTCAAGGTTCTTTTCATTCCAAGAACTGAAAACCAATAGGCTGATGTGTTAGCCAAAGCAGCCTCAACGTTCACACCTCCCACTGCGCTTAAACTAAAGTATCACATACAAATGAGGCACCAACCTTCTATATCGAATAACATACAACATTGGCAAGTCTTTGAGGACGATGAACAACTTCGCAAATTTTTGGAATCAATAGACAAGTTTGCCAAAACACACGCTGACCAAGAAAACCAAAATGAGCCCATTTGGATCATGCAGGAAGGAGAGGATCCTCAAGAGTTTCACAATAAAATCACGAATCACCGAATGCTTGTTCTTAAAAATAACCAGATACCCAAGGGTCTGATTCTTTTGGAAATATCATTCAATCAAGATGATATCCCTTCAAAATCCACCCTACAGCCTCAACCTAAAGATGTTGAGGTCTGTGACATAGGTACTACAGAAAACCCTCGGTTGGTGAAGCTATCAAAATATCTATCCCCAGAAACCAAAAATAAATACGCGGAGTTTCTTAGAAAGTACAAAGATGTTTTTGCTTGGTCATATGAAGAGTTGATAACCTATGACACCTCTTTGATCGAACATAAGATACCCCTAAATCCTGGTGTCAAACCCTTTAGACAAAAACTCAGACAAATCAATCCTATTTTATTGCCCGCGATCGAAAGAGAAGTAAAAAAACTCCTGGATGCAAAAATAATTGTACCATTGAGATACTCTGATTGGGTAGAAAACCCGGTCTCGGTTAGAAAGAAAAATGGGCAAATTAGACTGTGTGTCGATTTCAGAAATCTAAATAAGTCATCCCTCAAAGATAATTACCCCCTACCTAAAATGGATCATGTTTTAGAAAAAATAGTTGGGGCAAATAGGATGTCAATAATCGACGGTTTTTCCGGGTACAATCAAATCACCGTCTGTGAACACGATAAATAAAAGATAGCCTTTACCACCCCTTGGGGTACATTTATGTATGACAAGATGCCTTTTGGTTTAATGAATGTAGGTGCTACTTTCCAATGGGCTATGGATATCACTTTCATTGGTGAAAGAGACAAATTTGTGGTTATCCGTCTTGATGATCTAACTGTTTTTCCTAAATCTGATGAAGATCATCTGATACATCTCAAGCAAACATTTGAGAAATGTCGGAAGTTTGGTTTGTCTTTAAACCCCAAAAAGTCTCACTTTTCTATGCAATAAGGTAAACTCTTGGGCCATATTGTGTCTCAAGATGGAATTAGAATTGACCCTAAAAGAGTTGAAGCTATAGACATAATAAATATTCCTAGGAATGTAAAAGAGATTCAATCATTCTTAGGAAAAATAAATTTTTTGAGGAGATTTATTCCAAACTTTGTTGAAATTGTGAAATTGATCATAGATATGTTAAAGAAAAACAACAAAGTGAAATGGACAGCAGAAGCTAAAGCATCGTTCACACGCATCAAAAAGGTTATAAGCGAGGCACCCATACTAGCAAGCCCTGATTATCTAAAGGATTTTCTTATTTTCTCATTTGCCTCCGAACACACACTCGCCACGGTTCTCGTCCAAAAAAATGAAGAAAGTTTTGAGCAACCGATAGCCTTTTTTAGAAAAATTCTTAGAGATGCCAAACTTAGATATAATATAATGGAAAAACAAGCATATGCTATGGTGAAGGTGTTAAAATATTTCAGAACCTATGTGTTGCATTCTAAGGTGATTGCATACGTACCCACTAGCTCCGTAAAAGATATTTTGGTTCAGTCCGACAATGATGGCAAAAGAGGATGGTGGCTTGCCAAAATCCAAGAATTCGACTTGGAGATAAAACAAACGAAACTAGTAAAGGGGAAAGGTTTAGATAAACTCTTAACTGAATCAAATTTAAGAGCTCTTGGAATAAATGGCTTACAGGGAGGTGAAGAGTGTGTGGACATGAACGATCTCAATGAACAAATAACTAAAGTCAGAATCGAAGAGAAGTTTGTTTCATTAGATTGGTACAAAGACATAGTGTCCTACCTGTTGACCTTGAAGTGCCCGAGTGACTTACCCCCATCCAAAGCCAGAATGTTGAAGTTGCATGCGGTCAAGTACTGTATATCTGAAAGACAATTGTATTGGAAGGACCCACTTGGCTTCCTATTGGTTTGTTTGATCGAATAAAAAAAATAAAAGGTGATAAGCCAATTTCACGAAGGAGTGTGTGGAGGACACCATGCCTAGAGGGCAATGGCTTATAAGATCCTGAGTGCAGGGTATTATTGGCCCAAAATTTTCTCAGACGTTAATGCCAAGGTCCAAGCTTGCAACCCTTGCCAATTGTTCTCAGGAAAACATAAACTCCCAACAATGCCATTGGTTTCAGTCAAAACGAAAGCTCCTTTTCAGCAATGGGGATTAGATTTCATAGGCGAAATTAATCCTCATTCTAGCACTCAACATAGATGGATCCTGACTACTACAAATTACTTCACCAAATGGGTGGAAGCTATTCCAACTAGAAGGGATACTCATTCGGTGGTAATAGATTTCTTAGAAGAGAATATTTTTTCTATATTTGGCTACCCCCGAAAGATAGTCACAGATAACGCACATGCTTTTAAATATATGGCTATGGTCAGTTTTTGCCAAAAATATAATATTGTGCTTGGCCATTCCACGACATACTACCCTCAGGGAAATGGTTTGGCCAAGTATTCAAACAAGATCCTAATCAATATAATTAATAAAGTGATGAGCGAAAACAAGAAATCTTGGCATGTGCATTTGAAATACACTCTGTGGGGAAATCGGATAGGCACGAAAAAGTCTATCGGTACTTCTCCTTTCCAAATGGTGTACAAGACCGATGTAGTGTTACTTATAAATCTAGCTCTTCCCGTAATAAAACTTTGGCAAGATGAGAAGGAAGAACCAAATCATGTCACAAGAAGGATAAATCAGCTGATTGAAGTCCAACAACACAGGGCCAAAGAAGACGAAAGGTTGCAGAAATACAAGGACGACATGAAACCTCTATTCGATCATAAAGCCAAAGACAGAGATTTTCTCCCAGGAGATTTGGTTTTAAAATGGGATGTGAGGAAGGAGGATTCAACAAAACATGGTAAATTCGATCACATCTGGTACAGACCGTTCAAGGTAACAGCTCATGAAGGAAAAAAATCATTTTTTTTAGAGCATTTGGACGGTAAAATCCTCAATGCCCCTGTCAATGGGCATTATTTAAAACATTATATGGAATAATTGGTTTCAAAAATTCCCACTGTATATACCATTTGATTTTCCTTTTTATTTCATAATTTCCTTTGGTAAGTCTTCTTCCCAAAAAAAAATAAAAAAATAAAAAAATAGGTTAATGTTTTTCTAGAAGTAGGGATACAAAATTTTCAATGTATTCAATTCTTTTAAAATCCCTGATACTCTTCATATTGTTCCCTTACAGGATTCTGGCTGGTAGCCTAACAAGCAAAAGTAGCAAATAGACAACCTTATATCGGAAGATAAATTCACCGAAAATAGGTGATAGATAAGATTTTTCGTTATTTCAAAACAGAATGAAAATGGTAAGGCAAAGGTGTGAATTCCAGAAAAGTCTATTTTTTCAAACAAAAGTTTTTTAAAAAAAAGGTGCGGTGATTGTCTCGTAAGTGTGATATGTCACTAAAAGAATGAATTCAAAATCTAGGCCCTAAGAGTTTCACCTAAAATAAGATAAGAGGTAATTTAAATAAACAAAGAGAGAAAAGCGTCTCCAAGAAAGAGTTCCAAGAGTTGGGTTTAATTCATGACCCCTGTTTTTCGATTTCCAAGTCTTTCTTCGTCGCCCCTTTCTACCCTCGATTTTGCCTTCTTAAAAGACCAAATATCTTTCTGGGTTTCCCATAGAGGGAGAAGAGATTACGTCTTATCTTTGGAAGACACAAAACAATTCTTAAAAGGTAGACCAATCCTCATAACTCCTCACTCTCCGACTAAACAAAGTTATGCTTAGGCCGATCCTGACTCTCCTAGGTTTCTTAATAGTTTTCTAAGGATTTAGGCTTGCTTGAAGGAAGACCCCTGGAATTAATCTCCCCCTTTTTCCCTGCGGACTAAGGTGATTGGAAAGTTAAAAAAGGGTTGGTTCAGGGTAATCAAAGCAAGTTGACAGACCTACACTGCAAATTTTACACAAATACCATCCTTGGTATACTTACTACCACTGATTGCCCCCACTTTGTGTTCAAAAAGTAAAATATAAGATAGATGGTGAAAGGAAATTCATATTTGATTGCCCCCATCTAGTCCAAGAAGATGATGAAAGGAAATTCATTTAAATGATTTCCCTCATCTCATCATTTAAATGCATAATTATGATTCGAAGTGGTGAAAGGAAATTCAGTAAAAAGGGACAGATAACTTCAACAGGGTACTAAACAGGCTCGCTGGAAGTGAAGCAATATCTGAGGTATTTGTAAGGCTATCATACATAATTTTCACTCTACTCTTGTTAACGGCCTTTTCGAAACTAGATCTGCATCCCAAGTCCAAACAGGGCTCCCAAATAAAAAACATGAAGTTCACTTCGTTTGATGCAAGACAAAAGCCGCAAGATTTGTTGGATTCCCTAGGATTGTTTTGATCATCTTAAAGTAGACTTAAATTCAGTAGCGAGAAGGAGAAGATCAACAATGGGGCTGCAGCTGAGTTTACAATGTTGAGAGTTTTGAAAATCTTTTCAGAAGTCAACACGAAATCTCTTTTTCCCTCTGTATCTCCTTCCTAATCAAGTTCTACAGAAAGAAGCCATTGACTCCATTTACCCAATAAAGGCACTATGTCCTGACTCATAATATATGTTTAAACTGAATTAATCATGTTTTGGAATTTAGTCCTTAATCATGATTAATTAATTCACTAATATGAAAATTTAAGGCTTAAGTTAATCATATCGTGATTTTGGGATTCGTGGTTCATCGATGACATACCTTTTGTCAACACGATCCCCAAAACCCTGAAAGAATCAAAGTGGGTTTAATATTGATTAATTAATTTACTAAAATGAAGTTAAATCCTAATTTAAACATGTCATGATTTCGCAATTTCGAAAATCGGGATTCAGCGATAACATACTTCTTGTCAACACGTTCCCCAAAATCCTGAAATGGGAAGTCTCGACTCTTAATCTGTGTTTAGTCTAACTTAATTTTTTTTTGGAAGCATGATTAATGACTATAAAACGTTTTAGGTTTGTTCACGTTTCGATTTCCGATTGAATGAAATTTTCTGAATTTTGAATTCAAAAGCGTCAAAATGCGGCCTCTTTAATTAAGGGTAACTGATGATATGTGACACTAATGCGTATCTTAGTAAATATCCATTGCATTCAATGTATTGAATTCTTGTCAACTGCGTCAGTACCTTCATCGTTAAATGAATTAAAAGAGAGTTTGAAGGTCTGTGTTTCGCAACATATTTTGTCTCATACTATCAAGCGTAAGACGCATTCAGCCGAGCTCATACACTCCTTTTCTATGACAAGTTTTCCATCTAACATAAAGTCATGGAACCAAAGAAAGAACTGAAGAAGAGTGAAGATACAAAGGAGATGCGTAACCCAGAAGGAGATATCATATTCGACACTATGCCTCACGCCATTGACTCAATTAAATCCTGGACACAAATCTCTGAATTCCTGGATTACGAAATCAAGAATTCTCCTACTGATTCTGAGAATCACTTTCGGGATATAGCCGAATCAGAGCTTCATAAGATCACAGTGTGCCCTCGGCTTATGGAATACAACGACATGATCAATTGGGCCTTGGAAAAGGTTGATATCCCAAAAAGAAGCATTTTAAATGATCAAGGGGTCGTTGTTAGCTCATTCAGGCCAGAACATATACAAGTAATGTATAAACTCTCACCAAATCCTAAGTACATTTATAATGTCGAGTTTTTAGCTGAATTTCAAAGGAAGGAGTGTACTGAGGCAGACCAAACTTATCCCGATTTAATCATAGAATGGTGAAGATGTCCATCGAAATTTAGGGCCGATACTCATGGGGCTTATGCCATAGCATCTTTGAACGAATGCATGGTCTATGTAGCCATTATGTTGTGTAGACTTTTCGGGAAAAAGAATCCCTGCCATTTTCCTGCAGAATGGGTGCCCTTTTTAGAAGAAGCTTCAGAAGTATACACTTTTATCTGGAGTAAGATTTTTGTTGATAACCTATCTCAATAAGTTTCAAATTACAGAGTTGCAAGATCTAAAGGTCATCTAGTGGCCTTTTACATGTCAGCGTACATTATGGACACAATCTACTTTGTGACTCCTTTTCCCCTGATGAATTCGATTTGGAACATAACCTGTCCCGAACCCATTCACGAGTATCACTCTGTGCTATGGGAAGAAAATTTTACAAATGTGTTTTACGAAATTTGTCATTTTATAGTAATTCCAATGCATAAAATGTTTTATGGCTGTGAACCCCCTCGCATTTCTGAGCCAGTCCCGGGAAATCTCAAAGCAATAGCCAAATAGTTTGTTGATGAAAACTTATCTTACATTAGGGCTTATAGATGCTCAATCCCCCCTCACACACTTTCGAAATTCCTCCCAGATAGAATGGTATTGAGGGAGGTAAGACATCAAATAGTGAAAGGTGGTATTGGAATAGAGCTAAAGGCAGCTCAAAACAAATCCTGACCAATCTTCGTTGTGTATGTCAGGAAATTTTCATTACTAAACCTAGGCCATTCTAAAGTGGAAGCCAAAGAACTAGAAGAAATAAAACTGGTAGATATTGAGCACAGAAAGCATGACCCTTATCAATTAGTAAGCAAACATTTGATGCACTATAATATGAAAGATTATGAATACAAAAAATATATTTATGATGATATATTCAAGGAGGTTAAAACTTATGAGGAGGTATTGAACATGGTATGGGCCTTATCACCCGACTTACAGACTGGTTTCATGTCCTTCCAAAGTGACAGGTGAAGTTGTTTGCTAAACATTTTGCAGTGTGAATCCATGACCCCTCCTCCAGAGCAGGAAGGGCCTCCCCCAGGCTTTGAAATAGATGTATAGGATAAAGCAAATACAAAGGGAAAAAATGAAGAAGATTGAAATTCCTTCACAAGAAATAGAAGTTCCTCAGACATATAAATCAGAGGCAGGGAAAGGAAAGGAGTTGGAAACACCCTCATAAATCCTTGAAAATTTTCCCAAAAAAGTAGGAGGAACAAAATCGACGGAACTTGGAAGTCCCATTACTTCTTTGACTCCATTGCAGTCTACTTATGGAAATCCCCAAGAGGGAGTTCTATACATTAGTGATCTTGAGCCTATTTCTAGAGATGAGATTCCTTCCTTCGATTATTTTTTCAGTAAAAAGAGAAAGGCTATCTTAAAACAGAAATGCATCCAAGAGGAGATATGATGATTAAAAAGCACAAGATAATTATAGATTGACAAAAAGTTAAAGAGGGAGAATTCTCTACAGAAATAGCAGGCACAATGGGAGCCTTAGCATCGACAAATTTATACATTGTGGGTAGTTTGACAACTATGTTGGAGTATAAAGATCAGATGATAGCTCAGCTACAGGGTCAATTAAACGAGACTGAAAGAAATATCAGTTGGGAGATAAAAAAGGGTCTAGAACAAGCTAGATTAAATGGCATTCAAGAGATTCAAAAACTGAAAGCAAGCTTAGAAGAAGCAAATCAGAAAATACAGGTCACTCAAGCACAAGTCCTACAGCAAGAGGAAATGAATAAACAATCACAAGATCGGATTAATTCCATTCAAAATCAAGTGGTAGAGCTTGAAATCTTCCAAGCCCAGGTGCTGGAAATACATACAAAGATAGAAAAATTCATAATTACTTTCTAGGAGCAAGTAAATCTTTGGAGAGTATTCTCTTGAAGGAGAGAGAAGTGAAAGCAGCCAGAACAACCTTTCAAAAACCAATGGCTCTTTCAACATAGGAGGAGGTTGGAGAGATTCAAAATATATCTGTTTTAGAGCCGATTAAAGGTGATATAATACTCAAGGTGTGGGAGGAAAACCTCATAGAAAACAAGAAAATAACGAGAGAAGTTAATGACAACTGTCAAGGAATTTTTGACCTTTTAGAGAAAACTTCATTGAACATTGGAAAAATTGACTGTCCAAGGTTGTTAGGAGAAATTAACATTGTCAAGCATCAGTTAAGATTCAAAGAGGATATGGAAGAAATTCAAGTAGAGATTCCACAAATAAAGGTAATCAATGTCACTCAAATTGACAAATGGATAGTAATGCCTAACTTATAGCTACAAACTGTTAAGTTCACGAGAAAGATAATCGAAGACTGTCTTCCAGATCTGCAGAGAAAGTTTTTCTTATTTGAAGCAAAGGATATTCCAGAAGCTCCCAGAGTTTTAGTGCAGTTTCTGGGAAAATGTATTCCCTATCTAAAAGAAGAAGGAGGAGGTTCATCAACGTAGACATGAAATACTGTTTTGAAGATTTTCATCATTGGAATAATAAAGCAATTTGAATAGAAATGTAAACGGTTCGACATTTCTCATTCATGTAACCGTTAGTCTTAGGAATTTAGTTAATCACCAACGGGAAAAATGTTTGGTTATCATGTATAAATATAATTTCATAAGTCTAAGAAAAGGATTTTCATTTTTTGGGAGCTGATTGTATTAGAAGTTTTCTTATTTACAATGATATAGATAATGCAGAAGAGATTTTGAATTCTGTCACCTTGAAGCTATGTGTTCCTTCACTTTGTTTTCAATATCTTTTATTCCATGTCTTTCTAATGAATGATCAACTATAGTTTAATTCAAAATTCTACTGTAGTTTGAATTTATTTGATCATCTAATCATTTACAGTTTTTCCTCTGTGATTTCTATCAGCAATTTCAAGACCTGTAGTTCTGTTGGATGGTTATATCTTATATTCCATTAGAAAAAAAAAATTGTCCACTTCTTCTATTATGATATGAGATTGTTTCAAGATTAAAGCCTCATATTCTCCAACAATGTTTCCTTGTTTTTATTTAATATTCTCAAATTACTTCAAGTACAGGAAACGACCTTTACTATTATTATGTTACTATTTTGAGTTCCAAAATTCATTTTCTATTTCATCCCACAAAACTGAAGCAACAATTTCTAAATTTTTTTATAATTTAATAAAATTTTAATCCTCATGATTGTCCCAAGTAATAGACAACGTAGCATAGAACCCGGCCTACAAGATCAAACTAGCATTGCTTTGAACTTGTTTAATACTATACTGCAAACAATGACTACCCGAGTCAAATTAGAATGTTCATGGGCAGTTATTGAGAGAGAAATCAACATCCAAGAACAATGGGAAGCTAGACAGAGACAGTTGAGAAACCAACTCTGATTTACCCTTCGCAATTGATTCTTACTCCTTAATTCTCTTTATTTTTCGGATGCCTTGACGGTATACTTTAGAGCCTTAAAGTATAAACTCAGGAAGAACACATAACATATTTCAATTGAAATGGTTTACCTGACTCCCTCTGAAAGGTAATGGTACCAATGCCAATCTCACTCTATCGTCCATCGTTGCCCATCTATATATGAATTTTGAGATCTCTCTCCTCCAAGTCACTGGAAATCTCCTTATATCCCGTCATGTGGAAGGAAGCGCTACTATCCAAATACCACACTAATCCCAATGCACTTGACGCCATTCATGTGATCAAGGAGAAGTCAAGTTCAAATTGCGATGCAAGGGCCTCACGAGCTGCAAATCGAACAACCTTCTCTTTATTCTTCTTCTATGGACAGTTAGTAGCGAGATGCCCATGTTTGTGACAGTGAAAACACTTCACTTTGGACAAATCCAGCTTCTTGCCTTTAGACTCTGATTTTGAATGGAATTTATTCCCCTTCCATTTCCTTTCCTTGGAAGCCAAAGCACAATCCTCTTCATCATCATGCTTTGATGAAGAGTCATCTCTAGTGTTCCACCTGAACTCCTCCTGCACCAAATCCGACCATATTCGTTCCCAATATGGCAATTTTTCTCTTCCATTGACAGAGTCTTGATAACTGTGCCAATTCTTGGGATTTCCTAAGAGAGCCAAGCTCAACAAATCATCATAAAAAACTGTTATTCCCACACTCCCCATCTCATCCCGACATTGGACAAACTTCGTGAGATATTTTGGAATGGATTCACCCTTCTCCATCTTGATCTTCCTGAGTTTATCTTTGAGCTCCAATTTCCTATGGTCACTGTTGTTTTGGAATAGATCCGTCAAATTCTTCCACATTGAATATGGTGTGGAATTCCCATGGGGGTTTGAGATAATGTGTTCTTGTACTCCCTTCAACAAGATCCTTCTCACCTTTGCCACTTTCTTTTGTCATGCATCAAGATTTGGAGCGTCTGCAACATCTAGCTTAGGAACATCTTTGTCAATGAATTCCTTCAAGCCATTGTCTTCAAGTACTGCCTCCATCATGTCCTTCCAAGAAATGTAGTTCGTGCTTCCCTTGAGTTCATACTCTAACCTCAAGCCATTGAAATCCATTTTGATCTTGAATCAACTATAGCACCAAGAAATTCTTTCTGCAAATTTGAATTCTATCCAATCACAAACTCAACTTCTACAATTTCATGTGATGTGATACCATGTAGAAATTTTAATACAAATTATGTATTACCTGGATTCTCCTGATCTAAAAATTATATGCCACTATTAAATACAGAATCGCTTCTACTAATATTCTTGTGGAATTTAAAACATGATCACCAATTGCAATATCAAGAAGAAAGATCAATCACACATTACACAAATGTTTTTACCAGAAAAGCATAAAGATAAAAAACACACTATCATATATTATGTATATATCATGGATCATGAAAAAATATCATACAAAAATATAATAAAAGAGCTCTCAGTAAAATATACAATCGTCTCACATTGTCATACAAAAATTAGCAAATGCATGTGCCAATTTACTGCCTCCAGACATCCCGCCTCCTCTACGCAATCCCTGCTGATGGAAATCCCTACAATGAATGAATTCCTCTTGCCTAGGATGCTTATTCCTCATGGGAACATCCACTGTGTGTGGTTGCATGAGTGCACTCACTAATGTCACAAATGATAGTCAAACTGTCCCTTTCACCTGTTATATCAACTGGGTATCCACTGGATTTGACATGCATCTAGTTAACAGTGGTAAATTTTCAATTGCATGTGAGACCACTGATTGTGAATTAATTAATAACTAATTCACTGATCTCTCACTAGTGTAAGTTCAGTTACAACTAGTACAACTGAACTTAACTCACTTAACTAAGTTAAACTACTTCACAACTCACATAACTACACATCCAAATCTGTTACAAATTCGAATCACTCAGTTACAACTAATTCTACTTACATGTCCCACCAGTCAACCTTTGAACTCGAATTTCCTATAACTAATTTATTTTCCTCTTTAGTTAACTATTTCCAAGTGCTCATTGAGAATAGATTAATATTTATTGTCCAACTATTATTAAGGGATAATAATAGTCGACATACATCTATAAATAGAATTCGCTCACCATCTATAAATAGACATCATCTATAAATAGAATTTTATCACCATCTACAAATAGACATCATCTATAAATAGAATTTCCTCATCATCTAAAAATAGACTTCCACCTAAAAATAGCCTGAGGCTCCATCCTAGTGTAGGTGCATAATTTTCACTAGGATCTTCTTGTTAAATCTCAACATTGGAAAAGGTTATAAACTGTCTCCTAGGTTCATCGGACCTTTCAAGATTTTAGAAAAGAAGGGGCTAGTGGCCTATTGACTAGCCTTGCCTGATTATTTGAGGTGTATGCATGATATTTTTCATGTATCTGTTCTGAGACATTATATTAGTGATCCTACACATGTTATTGACACGAGTTCCTTCCAGGTATCTGAAGAGGGTGCACTCACGACTGATCCAATCCACATCTTGGATGATCTCATTTGACAACAATGACATCTAATAGTAGATTAGGTCAAGGTCCAATGGGACAACTATAGTCTGCACTCAGCGACCTGGGAGGACGCATATGGTATGCATCAACAATTTCCATTTTTGTTTGATAGATAGACTTATGATACTGTGATAAACTTTATTTTCGCACCTATATACTATGAAACTTCATGACGAAGATTAAACCAAGAGGGGGCATTGTATGTAACATTCCACTCTTGCATGCACTGAGCGAACTTATTCTTTCTGGAAACTTTCTTGCAAGTGATCCAGATTATTATACTGTTTGTCGTTTGATTATGATTATGAGATATTATGGATATGATGATATGTTATTTCGTTGTATTTACATAGACAGGTGTTATTGACTGGGTTCTCTTGAATGTGCAGGAATTTGGACATTGAGAATGTAGAGGCATCGATGAAACCCCTTGGACTTCGGATCGAGTCAGGGAGTGGACTGTTGGGTTTGAATTTTGTTGATGTGACATATGTACGTATGATTAGACATTAGGATGATTGATTATTATTGTTGACATGATTTGTTGATGGATGAAAGCTGACGATAGCTTTCCTACCAGACTCACATTTGGAGTAGAGGGGTCATGTACAACAACCAAAGACATTGAGGGAGAGGTGTAGCAGCAACCCTGCCACAACTTACTAGCACTCTCATTGTGGCTCAAACTGTAGGTTAATGATTAACTAGTTCGAGAAGACCCATGATTATGTGAGGGAAGACTTTGATAGTTGCTCAGAATGATTCTAAGGGGCGCGTAATAAGGCAGGGGCCTGATTCCTTAGAGACCCTTAGTCTCCCACAATATCACCTGGCAGAGTATTGATTCCGGGGGTTTGACATCTACCAAATTCAGTTAAGAGGCGAGTGTCACCCTTGGATCACGTGGTGCATCTTGAAGGGCACGTTGCACAAGGAAAACATAAAGAGCAGAGTGGCACCCTTGGAGCATGTAGTGAGTCTTGAAGGGCATGTCATGAAATGAAAATAAAAAGAGGTGAGTGACACCCTTGGAGAATGTGGTGCGTCTTGAAGGGAACATCGTGATTTTAAATGGTAAGTGAATAAACCTAGTCAGACATAAAATGAATGATATGATAAGTAAAGTTTAAAAAAAAAAATTCCCTTAAAAATGTCCTCCAACTTAGTGAATTTAAAACCTAGGTATAAGTAGAACATGTGGTCAAAAAAAATAATAATAAATAAACATGTAACAAGAAGGAGGGTAAGAAATTCCAACTTATTTATTAAATTCAAAATTATTATGGTGGATTAAATTTTTAAAAATGGGGGTAGTGGTTGCTTTTATCTACATTTGCTAATTTAATTTTTATTTAAAAAGAAAAGAGGGTAAATGGTTTCTTTTATCTACACTTGCTAAATTATTTTTTAATTAAAAAGGAAAAAGGGTAAATGGGTGTTTTATCTACACTTGTTAAATTGATTTTTTTTAGTTAAAAAAGAAAAAGGGGGAAACTTAAAAGGAATAGGAAACTTAAAGAAAAAGGGAAACTTAAAGAAAAGGAGAAATGTAAAGAAAAAGTTGAATGTTTAACTTAGTAAGGAATCTTGCCTTTGGAACTTTCTAATTATGAACTCAACTAGGAATTAAGTAAGGCATAAGTCATTTATGAAGTGTAAGGGAATTTTGGGACACTGAGGAGCATTTATAGGAATATTCTTAGATGGATGAGGGAAATAGGAATATTTAATTAATTAATAAAATTGATTTTCTGGTGCAACTAGGAGATCGGGCGACATGTGTACGGATGAGGTTTTTTGAAATTAATTAAATGAAAAAGGAATTTAATGAGAATTTGGGAAATTAATTACTTGAAAAATCTATAAAAAGGATGGATGAGGAGGAGTATGGATCTCATATTCTTGTGTAACGTTACGCTACTCAAATTTATCTTGACTAAACTTTCTCTTGTGGGAGTTGGGATACCCATCTTGGGTAACGAGTGGTAGATCGACCTTGCGAGGTGATCTGGGTGATAGCATTCTCTGGTATTGTGTGCATGGCCCCTTTGCATCTTGGGGGGCTCAGGGGGAAGAAGAGTACCCCTAGCGTTGGATGGGAGGTACCGGTGAGGTCACATCGGTTGGCAAGTAGGAGCTGGATGGAGTGCACGTGGGACAACAACTTTGGAGCATTCACGTTTGGATAAGGTATGCCTATTAAAGTCGTTACTTGCAATGAAATTAATTTACACATCTTATTTTTATTAGCTCGGTTGAATATTTCATTTCCATAAGTTTTCTTGCACCTGCTTTCCTATGTTATTCATAATCCCCTTATGCTCACTGTAATTTTATTTGATTTCCCATGGCAAACCCAAACTCTAATTGAAATGACTTCTCTGCATTTGTTTTATTGATTAATACGAAGAACAATTTGTGATTTTATCTTATGTCCCTTATCCTTTAAGTTATTAGTCTGTGCCTAAGCAGTTGGCTAGGAGATGAATCGACAGTCGTCACTCCTATGTTTAAATACTTATAGATTCAAATTCCCTGCTGGTGCAGACCCCCTAACCCTCGGGCCGAGATCCGCACATGATCGTTTTGAATCTACCTCTTGAGTTTGATTGACTCTTCAATTCCCTCACTGGGAATCCCACACACACAACGTTGTTTTCCACAGATCCTTATGAGTGTGCCCATGTGATCAAACACAAGGCATCAACAAGTCTCCCGACCAACAATATGATCGCACCCTTTTTCGAATCACGACTTCGGGTTTCGCAATTTTTCGATTTCTGTTGTCGATTTTCTGGCTCTTCAACCGGCCGAAACCCAAAATGCCAAAACGCTGAAATATTTGGCCGTTTCCTCCTCCACAACTGTATCATGTTTCACAACTTCGGGAGTTTCGGAACAAAGAACCCCGACCCCTTGTCTTCGAAAGTGTTGAAATGTCAAACCCCGATGCGTTCAACAAAGGCTGTCTCCCCAATAGGAATTTTCACCTTTTCAGAGTTTCAGACTTCGCGATTTCGCAAATCCTGATGCAAGGCTTCTTGACTCTCCAACCTTCGAAACCCTGAATGGTCAACAAGGTTTAACTCCACCTATTGACAAAGACATTCCACCTATCCACTCAAATGTCTTCTATCTCTGACGTGGACTCTTGCCACCTGTCGCTCAAGCTTCTCGGCTTTTGGGACTTGAACAAGCCTTCGATTGTCATCCCTCTACCACTTCTAAACCCCGAATTATGAAATTGTACCTTCCATAGGGTCAATGGCTAATAATCCTCCATTCGATCCAATGACCCATGTTGTTTTGGGCTTCCGGGTACCATGAGTTCAAAAATCTTGATCCTAAAATACTGCCTCCTCTGCTTCCCGACACACGAAGTGCCAAAATCCTGAAATTCAAGCCAATGTCCTATCACGACTCGTGACTTTGGGATTTTCACTCCACTATGTTCTGACTCCTTTTCAATAGGACCTCTGAAATACTGAAATCGAAACTTCTGAATTTCTGAAAGTTCTTCTCCTTGCCTCCACACCCGATAATCCAGTTCGTTCTTCGGGAGTTCGAGCAACCAAAGGTTTTGGCTCACACTTCGGACTTACAAACTCTGATTTGTCAAAATGATCCTGACGGTTCCACTACCACAATCAACAGTCCACATTGAGTCTTACCTCCCGAAGGGTGGATTCATCCAACGCTTAACCTCCTTCCAGCTTCGTTGAATCACACGGTACTCATGATTTCGTGAGTTCTCCAAAGAGAATTTCAACCACTCGTTTCTTCCTTGAAGACTTCTACGAAATGAATCAGTGTTCCTTGTCTGAGCTTGGCTTCTGTAAAGAAACCTCACTCTGTCTCCCTTTTAACACTTCAAAGGAGCTAACCCTTTTGAGATTTTACTAACAAACTTGAGTCTCAGAAGGACTCCTGTGCGCACTCCTTGCAGAAATATTTCAAATACTTCAAAGTATTTGATTCTTCGACTCTGTGCACCTTCTACGACAACAATCTTTCTCTCTTCAACCTTGGTTGATAAGTTCTAAGGCTTCAACTAGCCTGCACACACCTTGCACGACTCCTATGGTTCACTTGCACTTTTTCTAGAATGAGAACAATGGTATCCCTCTTGAGCTTTCAGAGATAAACTCTGAAGCCCTGTCAACGCACTCCTTGCGGACATTTCACTGCACTCCTTGTAGGAACTTCTCTCACTCAGGAAGAGAAATAATTGAAACTCATTCTCTCTCTCTCATACTTCAAACATTCAATATGAAATCATACATACATAACATAGCCTCATAAAAAATGCATAACAGAGAGAATAAAACAATCATAAGCATACCATTCACCATGTATAAATAGAAACCATCATAACACCATGAAATCTGATTCAAAGCTTCTTATATTAATTCAAGCTCCTATACATGGGTCTTTCCCTACAACTCTCTGCTACAACTCTATGCTAATTTTCTAATGAATACCATAATATAAATATGAGGGTGTCTATATCCGTTTTCCCTCTTTCTCTTCTAAACTATCTAATCTATAATTCAAATCTACCCACTTTCATTAATTGGGATTAAATGCCTTTTTCATTGACAGATGAGAGAAAATTGCTCATGATCTGTTTACAACAGCCCGATATAAATGCAAGTACACTTCTAGCTACTACATTGATATCCTCTTCTTAATCTTTCAAAAACATTTCAAAACATGGAAAATGTGTGTTGCACTTTTCCCAACTGGCTTCTGCTTTCATGCTCGCTTGGCTGCTGGCGATGCTCCTGCATTATACTCCATCGCTTGAAAATTTTCATGAACTCATGTTAATGAGCTCTTGCATGGTATGCCCATGCTTTTGAATTGTTGCTTCATCCTCCCAACTAGCATCTTCAACTGGATGTCCCTTCCACTTGACCAAGTATTCAAAATACTCTTTCCTCTTGGTTTTTCTGCAAATCCTCTTATCAATTATGCTTTCCATCTATGGCTTTTCAGCTACAGGCATTTGTTTTGTCCATTGAATCTCTTTATGTTCTTCCTATGTTCCTGCTTCTTCATCTCTGTAAGGATACAAATCCGCAACATTGAATATCAGTGAAATTATGATTCCATCGGGTAATTCAATATCATATGTGTTTGCCCCAAATTTCTTTATGACCTTGCATGGCCCAATCTTTTTCATATTCAGTTTGTTATATGTTCCCCTTGGGAACCTCTCCTTACTCATATGTTCAAGAATTAGATCACCAACTTCAAATTGAATTTCTTTCCTGTGTTGATCTTCTCTCCACTTGTACTCTTGGTTTGAACTCTATAGTCGCTCCTTAATTTCGCTGTGAAGCCCCTTCATTCCTTCTGCAAAGTCCTCTGCACTAGAACTCCTTAATTCATTTTGTTTTGAATCTTTCAATTCAGAAACTCCCCTTGGTTGAATTCCATATACAATTTGGAATGGACTTTTCCCTGTGCTTTTGTTGAGTGAATCATTGTAAGAAAAATCCGCCTGTGGAAGAATGTGATCCCAATGACTGTGGTGTTTAGTCACTAGGCTCCTCAGCAAATCTCCCAAGATTATGTTCACAAATTCTGTCTTCCCATCCGTCTGAGGATGATATGCTGAGCTAAAAGACAAACTTATCCCCAACTTCTTCCATAAAGTCCTCCAAAAATGTCCTACAAACTTGGTATCTCGGTCAAAAGCAATACTTCTTGGCAAGCCGTGAAGTCTGACGACTTCCTTGAAAAACAAATTCGCAATATGAGTTGCGTCACTAGTTTTCTGGCATGGTATGGAATGTGCCATCTTTGAAAATTTGTCCACCACTACAAAGATTGAATCACATCCTCTTTGTGTCCTTGGCAGTCCCAATATAAGATCCATGTTCACTGTGTCCCATGGACTTTTTGGTATGGGTAATGGTTGGTATAACCCTATGTTCTTCCTTTTTCCTTTCGTGTGCTAACAAATTATGCACCTGTCAACAAATTTATTAACATCTGTCCTCATTCCTAGACAAAAATATGATCCATTCAACTTTGAGAACGTTTTGTCATGACCGAAGTGTCCGACCAATCCTCCACTGTGTTTTTCCTTCAGCAGATTCTCCCTCATGGAGAATTTTGGATTACATAGT
This sequence comes from Picea engelmannii, assembly GCA_009831015.1. Lineage (NCBI taxonomy): Eukaryota > Viridiplantae > Streptophyta > Pinopsida > Pinales > Pinaceae > Picea > Picea engelmannii. Next base: position 952,367 of record ML783100.1, read on the forward strand.
TGATTTCCCCTAAATAATAATCCATCTTGGATCACATATTCGGTCCATTGGCTTCTTCCCCTGAGAACTAGATTCTCAGATGCCTCATACGCTTCCTAAAAATCTAGGCCATCCTTGTACATTTCTTTGAGGTTATCAGAACCCAAATTTTTGACTCTGAATTCCTGCATAAGCAAACATTTCCTGCTCAAAGCATCAACAACTTTGTTAGCAGTTCCCGAAATATGCTTAATCACAAAAGTAAAATTCTGCATGAATTCAACCCATTTAGCATGTTTTTGGTTAAGCTTCTCCTGTTGAGTCACGAATTGTAAAGCATGATTATCACTGTAGAAAAAAAACTCTTTAGGAACCAAATAATGTCTCCATTTCTTCAGTTGTTGTATGACTATGTAGAATTCCTTGTCATATGTTGAGTACTTGATCTTCGCTTCATTTAGTTTCTCACTAAAATATGCGATCAACCTGTCGTCTTGGCTCAAGACTACTCCAATTGAAAATCCACTCGTGTCACACTTGACTTGGAATGTCTTTCTAAAGTCCGACAAAACCAGAATTGGTTGTTCCGTGATCTTCTTCTTTAGCAGATTGAAGCTCTTCTTTGCTTCTTCTGTCCAGTGAAAAGATTTATGTTTTTTCTTCACCGTATCCATCATTGGTGCATTGATTCCACTGAAATTTCGAATGAATTTCCTATAGAAACTTGCTAAACCATGGAAGCTTCGAAATTCAAACACACTTTTCGATGATGGCCAATTCTTAATTGCATCTTCCTTTTCTGGATCCATCTTCAACTCATTCGCAGAGATAAAAAAACCCAAGTAAATAAGTTATGTTCTCATAAATGATGATTTCTTCACATTGATCAACAATTTCACTTGTTGTAATCTCCTCATCACTGCAGCTAAATGATTTAAGTGCTCTGCTTTTGTCTTGCTGAAAATTAATATATCATCAAGATATACGATGACAAATTTCCCTAGGAAATCCTTCAGGACTTCGTTCATCAATCTCATGAAAGTACTGGGTGCATTCATTAAGCCAAATGACATAACAAGCCATTTATACAGCCCCTCATTCGTCTTGAATGTTGTCTTCCATTCATCACCTTCTCTCATTTGAATTTGATGATACCCACTTTTCAAACCAATCTTTGAAAAGAATCTTGCTCCACTCAAGCAATCCATCAAATCGTCCATCATTGGAAATGGAAATATGTATCTGATGGTAATCTTATTGATTTCCCTTGAGTCTGTACACATTCTATAGCCTCCATATTTCTTTGGTCTAAGCATTGTTGGAACAACGCATGGACTCAAGCTCTCTCGAATCAATCCTTTGTCCATTAAGTCCTGGACCTATCTCTTAACTTCTTCATTTTCCTGTGGCATCAACAGATATGTTGCTTTGTTTGGTAAATTGGCTCCAGGTATAAGATCAATGTGATGGCTTATACTCCTGATCGGTGGCAATGAACAAGGTAGTTCTTCCACTACTATATTAGTGAACTCTTCCAGCAACTTTTGGATTTCCTCTGGTAAATCATCCACTCTTGTACTGGTCAAAACAATTCTAGGCTTCCTGACCATAACAAATTGTGTGTCTTCCTTCTTCTTAACCTCATTAAGAAGTTCCTTCCCACTCATGAGAATTACAGTGTTGCTCACCTCTGGTTTCACTTCTTTATCCTTAATCGGCAATAACATGTGTGTCCTCCCATTCTTCTCCAGGGTGTATGTGTTCTTTCTCCGATCATGAATCACATTTCTATCATATTGACATGGTATACCTAGCAATAGATGACAAACATCCATGGGAATGACATCACATAATATTTTATCTTTATATCCTCCTATTTTAAACTCAACTAAACATTGTTTAGTGACATTTACCTGATGTCCTTTTTGTAGCCACGAAACTCTGTATGGGCTTGGATGTACAACAGTCTCGAGCTCCATCTTTTCTACCATCTCTATAGAAATGAGATTGTTTGTGCTACCATTGTCAACTATAACCTTGCATACCCTATCTTTGGTTTTGCAAGTAGTCCGAAACAAACTGTTTCTTTGGGTTGGGTTCTCTGCCTCCTTTTCTGGCATTAAGAGAACTTTCCTCATCATTACGGATCTTCCGCCCTCAACATATTTTGCCTCAACATTCCATCCTTGAGCTTCGGCAATGTGAGTTTCACCACCATCTTTTTTCCTCTCTAGATCTCATAAGATTTATGTCCGATTTTTCCATAGACGAAGCATTTCACTTCACCTCCTCTTCCTCTTCATCTTCCTTTGACTCGAGGAAAAGTGTTTCTATCAGCATATTGTCTTCCCTATGAGCTTCCCCCTCTCTCAAGTTGAGTTTTAGGTTTCTTCCCTTCTTATTTAGATTTCTAAGTTCTATCTTGGGCAATTGTTTTGCCTTTGGCTTGACTTCTACGTCGGCCTCTTTGACCTTTCTTTCGGCTCAGATTCTCTTCAGCTTTCAGAGCCATCTGATAAGCATTCTCCACATTCCTAAGGGCTATCATGCTCATGTCATCTTGAATGTCATATCTCAGACCATTCATGTACTTGGAAACCTTTTCATCATCGCTTTCCCGATGACCTGCTCTGATGTTTATCTTGTAGAACTGTTCAGTGTATTCTTTCACTGACATCAACTTCTATCTCAAATTTTGCATCCTCCAAAACAAAGTGATTTGATAATCCTTGGGTATAAATTTGGATTTCATCTTTGCAACCATTCTATCCGAGGTTTTGATTTTTTGCTTGCCCTTATAGCATCTGTCAGCCTGTAGTTCATCCCACCATAGTGTTGCATGCCCTTTAAGTCTAGTGACGACATGTTTGAATTTCTTGTATTCCTCAACATCCTCATAGTCAAAGTATTTATCTAGATCTCTAATCCAGTCTATAAGTTCTTCAACATCCAGGTTTCCTTCATATACTGGAATGCCTATTTTTTCTCTGGCACCTATCCTTGCAACAACCTTGAATAGGCATTCATCTGCAGCATCCTTGACTGCAACTTCTTCATTTCTAGCTTCATTTCCACTTTCATCTTTGCTGATATCCCTAGCGTCAACTGTTCACCTCTATGTTGTCTCCATAGCATCCATTCTAGCATGTAATTCATGCATGTCTCTTTCTCCTGCCAGATCAGGTATTTGCATGTCTCTTCTTCTCAACATTTCTCTTTCCTCTGCTGGATTAGGTAATCGCATGTCTCTTCTTCTTGGCGGCATAGCTGTAAAATTTTCTCCCTTCTCTCTGCTACAAAAAGAAAATAATTTTTTTATATTATCTAATACCACAATTGGTGAAGACCCCCGAACCCTCGAGCCGAGATCCGTGAAGGATCGTTATGAATCTGCCTCTTGAGTTTGATTGACTCTTCGATTCCCTCACTGGGAATCCCACACACACAATAGTTTTTTCCACAGATCCTTATGAGTGCACCCATGTGATCAAACACAAGGCATCACCAAGTCTCCCGACCAACAATATGATCGCGCCCTTTACTAAATCAGGACTTCGGGTTTCGCGATTTCATAATTTGTGTTGTAAAGTTTCCGGCTCTTCAACCAGTCGAAACCCGAAATGCCGAAACGCCGAAATATTTGGCTGCATCCTCCTCCACAACTGTATTGCCTTTCGCGACTTCGAGAGTTTTGAAACAAAGAACCCCGACCCCTTGTCTTCAAAAGTGTCAAAATGATGAACCCTGATGCATTCAACAAAGGCTGGCTCCCCAACAGGACTTTTCACCTTTTCAGAGTTTCGGACTTTGTGATTTCACAAATCCTGATGGAAGGCTTCTCGACTCTGCAACATTCAAAACCCCAAATGGTCAACAAGGTTTAACTCCAACTATTGATGAAGACATGCCACCTGTGCACTCAAATGTCTTCTATCTCTGACGTGGACTCTTTCCACCTGTTGCTCAAGCTTCCCGACTTTCGGGACTTGAAAAAGCCTTCGATTTCCATCCCTCTACCACTTCTGAACCCTGAATTCTGAAATGGCACCTTCCATAGGGTCAACGACTAATAAGCCTCCGTTCGATCCAACAACCCACGTTGTTTTGGGCTTCCGTGTATCGAGAGTTCGAAACTCTCGATCCCAAAATACTGCCTCCTCTTCTTCCTGACACACGAAGTGTCAAAATCTGGAAATTCAAGCGAATGTCCTGTCACGACTCGCGACTTCGGTATTTTCACTCCACTGTGTCCCAAATCCTTGTCAACATGACCTCTGAAATACCGAAATCTGAAATTCCAAATTTCCAAAAGTTCTTCTCCTTGCCTTCACATGCGATAATCCAGTTCGCACTTCTGGAGTTTGAGCAACCAAAGGTTTTTTCTCGCACTCCAGACTTACAAACTCTGATTTTCTGAAATGATCCTGATAGTTCCACTACCACGATCAATGGTCCATGTTGAGTCTTACCTCTTGAAGGGTGGATTCATCCAACACTTAACCTCCTTGCAACTTCGTTGAATCACACGGTCCTCACAACTTCATGAGTTCTCCAAAGAGAATTTCAACCACTCGTTTCTTCCTTGAAGACTTCTGCAAAATGAATCAGTGTTCCTTGTCTGAGTTTGTCTTCTGTAAAGTGAATTCTCTTCATCTCCCTTTTAAAACTTAAAAGGCACTAACCCTTCTGAGCTTTTACTTGCAAACTTGAGTCCCAGAACGACTCCTGCACGCACTCCTTGCGACAATCTTTCAAATACTTCAAAGTATTTGATTCTTCGACTCTGTGCACCTTCTGCAACAACAATATTTCTCTCTTCAACCTTAGTTGATAAGTTCTAAGGCTTCAACTAGCCAGTGCACACCTTGCTTGGCTCCTGTTCTTCACTTGCACTTTTGCTGGAATGAGAACAATGGTATCCCTCCTAAGCTTTCAAAGATAAACTTTGAAACCCTATCAATGCACTCCTTGCGGACATTTCACTGTACTCCTTGCAGGAACTTCTCTCACTCAGGAAGAGAAACAATTGAAACTCATTCTCTCTCTCTTAGACTTCAAACATTCAATATGAAATCATACATACATAGCATAGCCTCATAACAAATGCATAACAGAGAGAATAAAACAACCATAAGCATACCATTCACCATGTATAAACATAAAACATCATAACACCATGAAATCTGATTCAAAGATTCCTATATTAATTCAAGCTCCTGTACATGGGTCTTTCCTACAACTCTCTACTACAACTCTATGCTAATGTTCTAATGAATACCATAATACAAGGACGAGGGTGTCTATATCCATTTTCCCTCCTGCTCTTCTAAACTGTCTAATCTATAATTCAAATCTACCTACTTTCATTAATTGGGCTTAAATGCCTTTTTCATTGACAGATGAGAGAAAATCGCTCATGATTTGTTTACAATAGCCTGATATAAATGCAAGTACACTTATAACTACTACATTAATATCCACTTCTTAATCTTTCAAAAACATTTCAAAACATGGAAAATGTTTGTTGTACTTTTCCCAGCTGGCTTTTTCTTTCACGCTCGCTTGGCTGTTGGCAATGCTCCTGCATCACCTTCTTTCCTGTGCATGGATAATAACTGAAGGATAATTTTTTCCCAGCTATCTATCCATTACTTATCTCTACATTGAATGATAAATATCTGTGTTTCTATTTGAATGACAAATTATGCACCTGTCCACAAATTTATTAACATCTGTCCTCATTCCTGGACAAAAATATGATCCATTCAACTTTGAGAACGTTTTGTCATGACCGAAGTGTCCGACCAATCCTCCACTGTGTTTTTCCTTCAACAGATTCTCCCTCATGGAGCATTTTGGATTACATAGTTGATTGCCCTTGAATAATAATCCATCTTGGATCATATATTCGGTCCATTGGCTTCTGCCCCTGAGAACTAGATTCTCAGATGCCTCATACGCTTCCTTAAAATCTGGGCCATCCTTGTACATTTCTTTGAGGTTATCAGAACCCAAATTTTTTACTCTGAATTCCTGCATAAGCAAACATTTCCTGCTCAAAGCATCAACTACTTTGTTAGCAGTTCCCGAAATATGCTTAATCACAAAAGTAAAATTCTGCATGAATTCAACCCATTTAGCATGTTTTTGGTTAAGCTTCTCCTGTTGAGTCACGAATTGTAAAGCATGATTATCACTGTAGAAAACAAACTCTTTAGGAACCAAATAATGTCTCCATTTCTTCAGTGCTTGTATGACTGCGTAGAATTCTTTGTCATATGTTGAGTACTTGATCTTCGCTTCATTCAATTTCTCACTAAAATATGCGATCAACCTGTCGTCTTGGCTCAAGGCTGCTCCAATTGCAAATCCACTCGTGTCACACTTGACCTGGAATGTCTTTCTAAAGTCCGACAAAACCATAATTGGTTGTTCCGTGATCTTCTTCTTTAGCAGATTGAAGCTCTTCTTTGCTTCTTCTATCCAGTGAAAAGATTTATGTTTTTTCTTCACCGTATCCATCATTGGTGCATTGATTCCACTGAAATTTCGAATGAATTTCCTATAGAAACTTTCCAAACCATGGAAGCTTCGAAATTCAAACACACTTTTCGGTGATGGCCAATTCTTAATTGCATCTTCCTTTTCTGGATCCATCTTCAACTCATTCGCAGAGATAACAAAACCCAAGTAAATAAGTTATGTTCTCATAAATGATGATTTCTTCACATTGATCAACAATTTCTCTTGTTATAATCTCCTCATCACTGCAGCTAAATGATTTAAGTGCTCTGCTTTTGTCTTTCTGAAAATTAATATATCATCAAGATATACGATGACAAATTTCCCTAGGAAATCCTTCAGGACTTCGTTCATCAATCTCATGAAAGTACTGGGTGCATTCATTAAGCCAAATGGCATAACAAGCCATTCATACAGTCCCTCATTCATCTTGAATGTTGTCTTCCATTCATCACCTTCTCTCATTTGAATTTGATGATACCCACTTTTCAAGCCAATCTTTGAAAAGAATCTTGCTCCACTCAAGCAATCCATCAAATCGTCCATCCTTGGAAATGGAAATATGTATCTGATGGTAATCTTATTGATTTCCCTTGAGTTTGTACACATTCTCCATCCTCCATATTTCTTTGGTCTAAGCATTGTTGGAACAACGCATGGACTCAAGCTCTCTCGAATCAATCCTTTGTCCATTAAGTCCTGGACCTATCTCTTAACTTCTTCATTTTCCTGTGGCATCAACCGATATGTTGCTTTGTTCGGTAAATTGGCTCCAGGTATAAGATCAATGTGATGGCTTATACTCCTGATCAGTGGCAATGAACAAGGTAGTTCTTCCACTACTATATCAGTGAACTCTTCCAGCAACTTTTGGATTTCCTCTAGTAAATCATCCACTCTTGTACTGGTCAAAACAATTCTAGGCTTCCTGACCATAACAAATTGTGTGTCTTCCTTCTTCTTAACCTCATTAAGAAGTTCCTTCCCACTCATGAGAATTACAGTGTTGCTCACCTCTGGTTTCACTTCTTTATCCTTAATCGGCAATAACATGTGTGTCCTCCCATTCTTCTCCAGGGTGTATGTGTTCTTTCTCCGATCATGAATCACATTTCTATCATATTTCCATGGTATACCTAGCAATAGATGACAAACATCCATGGGAATGACATCACATAATATTTTATCCTTATATCCTCCTATTTTAAACTCAACTAAACATTGTTTAGTGACATTTACCTGATGTCCTTTTTGTAGCCACGAAACTCTGTATGGGCTTGGATGTACAACAGTCTCGAGCTCCATCTTTTCTACCATCTCTGTAGAAATGAGATTGTTTGTGCTACCGTTGTCAACTATAACCTTGCATACCCTATCTTTGGTTTTTCAAGTAGTCTGAAACAAACTGTTTCTTTGGGATGGGTTCTCTGCCTCCCTTTCTGGAATTAAGATAACTTTCCTCATCATTAAGGATCTTCCGCCCTCAACATCTTTTGCCTCAACATTCCATCCTTGAGCTTCGGCAATGTGAGTTTCACCACCATCTTTTTTCCTCTCTAGATACTCATAAGATTTATGTCCGATATTTCCATAGACGAAGAATTTCACTTCACCTCCTCTTCCTCTTCATCTTCCTCTGACTCGAGGAAAATTGTTTCTATCAGCATATTGTCTTCCCTGTGAGCTTCCCCCTCTCTCAAGTTGAGTTTGAGGTTTCTTCCCTTCTTATTTAGATTTCTAAGTTCTATCTTGGGAAATTGTTTTGCCTTTGGCTTGACTTCTACCTCGGCCTCTTTGACCTTTCTTTCGGCCCAGATTCTCTTCAGCTTTCAGAGCCATATGATAAGCATTCTCCACATTCCTAAGGGTTATCATGCTCATGTCATATTGAATGTCATATCTCAGACTATTCATGTACTAGGAAACCTTTTCATCATCGCTTTCCCGATGACCTGCTCTGATGTTTATCTTGTAGAATTGTTCAGTGTATTCTTTCACTGACATCAGCTTCTATCTCAAATTTTGCATCCTCCAAAACAAAGTGATTTGATAATCCTTGGGTATAAATTTGGATTTCATCTTTGCAACCATTCTATCCCAGCTTTTGATTTTCTGCTTTCCCTTACAGCATCTGTCAACCTGTAGTTCATCCCACCATAGTGTTGCATGCCCTTTAAGTCTAGTGACGACATGTTTGAATTTCTTGTCTTCCTCAACATCCTCATAGTCAAAGTATTTATCTAGAGCTCTAATCCAGTCTAGAAGTTCTTCAACATCCAGGTTTCCTTCATATACTGGAATGCCCATTTTTGCTCTGACACCTATCCTTGCAACAACCTTGAATAGCCATTCATCTGCAGCATCCTTGACTGCAACTTCTTCATTTCTAGCTTCATTTTCACTTTCATCTTTGCTGATATCCCTAACGTCAACTGTGCACCTCTGTGTTGTCTCCATATTATCCATTCTAGCATGTAATTCATGCATCTCTCTTTCTCCTGCCAGATCAGGTATTTGCATGTCTCTTCTTCTCAACATTTCTCTTTCCTCTGCTGGATTAGGTAATCGCCTGTCTCTTCTTCTTGGCGGCATAGCTGTAAAATTTTTCCCTTCTCTCTGCTACAAAAAGAAAATAATTTTTTTATATGATCTAATACCACAATTGGTGCAGACCCCCGAACCCTCGAGCCGAGATCCGTGAAGGATCGTTATGAATCTGCCTCTTGAGTTTGATTGACTCTTCGATTCCCTCACTGGGAATCCCACACACACAATAGTTTTTTCCACATATCCTTATGAGTGCACCCATGTGATCAAACACAAGGCATCACCAAGTCTCCCGACCAACAATATGATCGCGCCCTTTGCTGAATCAGGACTTCGGGTTTCGCGATTTCATAATTTTTGTTGTCAAGTTTCCAGCTCTTCAACCAGTCGAAACCCGAAATGCCGAAACGCCGAAATCTTTGCCTGCGTCCTCCTCCACAACTGTATCGCGTTTCGCGACTTCGAGAGTTTTGAAACAAAGAACCCCAACCCCTTGTCTTCAAAAGTGTCAAAATGATGAACCCCGATGTGTTCAACAAAGGCTGGCTCCCCAAAAGGACTTTTCACCTTTTCAGAGTTTTGGACTTTGTGATTTCAAAAATCCTGATGGAAGGCTTCTTGACTCTGCAACATTCAAAACCCCGAATGGTTAACAAGGTTTAACTCCAACTATTGATGAAGACATGCCACCTGTGCACTCAAATGTCCTCTATCTCTAACGTGGACTCTTGCCACCTGTTGCTCAAGCTTCCCGACTTTCAGGACTTGAAAAATCCTTCGATTGTCATCCCTCTACCACTTCTGAACCCTGAATTCTGAAATGGCACCTTCCACAGGGTCAACGACTAATAAGCCTCCGTTCGATCTAACAACCCACGTTGTTTTGGGCTTCTGTGTACCGAGAGTTCGAAACTCTCGATCCCAAAATACTGCCTCCTCTTCTTCCCGACACACGAAGTGCCGAAATCTGGAAATTCAAGCGAATGTCCTGTCATGACTCGCGACTTCGGGATTTTCACTCCACTATGTCCCGAACCCTTGTCAACATGACCTCCGAAATACCAAAATCCAAAGTTCTGAATTTCCAAAAGTTCTTCTCCTTGCCTTCACATGCGATAATCCAGTTCGCACTTCTGGACTTTGAGCAACCAAAGGTTTTTGCTCGCACTCCAGACTTACAAACTCTGATTTTCTGAAATGATCCTGACAGTTCCACTACCATGATCAATGGTCCATGTTGAGTCTTACCTCTCGAAGGGTGGATCCATCCAACACTTAACCTCCTTGCAACTTCGTTGAATCACATGGTCCTCACAACTTCATGAGTTCTCCAAAGAGAATTTCAACCACTCGTTTCTTCCTTGAAGACTTCTGCGAAATGAATCAGTGTTCCTTGTCTTAGCTTGTCTTCTGTAAAGCGAATTCTCTTCATCTCCCTTTTAAAACTTCAAAGGCACTAACCCTTCTGAGCTTTTACTTGAAAACTTGAGTCCCAGAAGGACTCCTGCACGCACTCCTTGCAACAATGTTTCAAATACTTCAAAGTATTTGATTCTTCGACTCTGTGCACCTTCTGCAACAACAATATTTCTCTCTTCAACCTTAGTTGATAAGTTCTAAGGCTTCAACTAGCCAGCGCACACCTTTCACGGCTCCTGTTCTTCACTTGCACTTTTGCTGGAATGAGAACAATGGTATCCCTCCTAAGATTTTGAAGATAAACTTTGAAACCCTATCAATGCACTCCTTGCGGACGTTTCACTATACTCCTTGCAGGAACTTCTCTCACTCAGGAAGAGAAACAATTGAAACTCATTCTCTCTCTCTCAGACTTCAAACATTCAATATGAAATCATACATACATAGCATAGCCTCATAACAAATGCATAACAGAGAGAATAAAACAACCATAATCATACCATTCACCATGTATAAACATAAAACATCATAGCACCATGAAATCTGATTCAAAGCTTTCTATATTAATTCAAGCTCCTGTACATGGGTCTTTCCCTACAACTCTCTACTACAACTCTATGCTAATGTTCTAATGAATACCATAATACAAAGACGAGGGTGTCTATATCTGTTTTCCCTCCTGCTCTTTTAAACTATCTAATCTATAATTCAAATCTACCTACTTTCATTAATTGGGCTTAAATGCCTTTTTCATTGACAGATGAGAGAAAATCGCTCACGATTTGTTTACAATAGCCTGATATAAATGCAAGTACACTTCTAACTACTACATTAATATACGCTTCTTAATCTTTCAAAAACATTTCAAAACATGGAAAATGTGTGTTGTACTTTTCCCAGCTGGCTTTTGCTTTCACGCTCGCTTGGCTGTTGGCGATGCTCCTACATCACCTGCTTTCCTGTGCATGGATAATAACTGAAGGATAATTTTTTCCCAGCTATCTATCCATTACTTATCTCTGCATTGAATGATAAATATCTGTGTTTCTATTTGAATGATTTGTGTTTCTATTTGAATGATTGAATGATTGTGTTTCTAATGCCCAATGTCTTACCTCTCTCACTGGGCGATTTACTTCCCTCGTTCTTCTAATTTTAGTGCAGAAACCCCTGGCATTATAGAACTGTTCTTGTTAACTTTTAATCCAGAGTTAGTGCACCCAGATTTTGAATTCGTTTTACTTTTGAAATAACCATTATATGCGTCTAGATCTAAAATCGTTTCTACTGCTGAAACAAACCCTTATAAGCATCCATATTTGAAATCATTTCATTGTTAAATAAATCTTTATAGGCGTCCATATTTGAATTCTTTTATTGATGGAATAGCCATTATAAGTGTCCCGTTGGCAATCGAATTTAAATGTTGCAGTGTATTTTAGACAATGAATTTAATATATATATATATATATATATATATATATATATATATATATATATATATATATATATATATATATATATATATATATATATATATATATATATATATATATATATATATATGACAATGATTTTATACATATAATGTGTAACTGCGAAATTAATATTTAATTGACTGCAATATCTTATGTTGATAGACAACATTATCATAGATTTAATGTACTGTGTGGGTAATATAGGTTAGACAGTGTGGGTATTGCAAGATTAATCTAATAGACAACGATATATTTACTTTGTTGTTGACAGTTTTGTATCAAAATACAATAACCTTTCTAGACAACGATATATCCTTTAGGCCAATGATGTATCTAATTGACTGCGAATTATAAATGGCTGCGGATTTATTATGTCTGCAATTTATGCATATGTCTGCATTTTTTTTAATAATAAAACACATTGAATTTAATAATCTTGAGTTTATCATGAAACCCCAGGAAACATCCTTGTTGACAGTAAATATTAATGGACAACGATGTAGATTGTAGATTGCGTTTTCATCCAGTATATCATATAGACAACATGTTTATCATAGGCATCGAATACTTCATCATACTTCATGACTGCGTTTGATTTCATTTTTATTACTGCATTTGATGACTACATTGATTGCATTGTATGACTACTTTTTATTGCATTTGAATAACAATTTAATATTGCATGACCACGTTTTTTTTGCAATTGAGTATCATTGATTTATTAGCATATGAGTTGTGATACCATTCATTATTGACAAATATTTACCATTTATTATAGACAACGATTTACCATTTATTATAGACAATGCTTTACCATTTGTTATAGACAGTGATTTACCATTTATTATTGACAATGATTTAGCATTTATTTTATTATATAGATCATATAGATAGTGACTTTATCTGCGTTCCTTCAGATAACGAATTTTATTGTTTAAAGGACATGGGTATATTTGTTTCCATTTAAAAGATAGCGAATTCATTTTTAAAAGAAATGTTTTATATTGTTTTAAAAGACATGTTTCATATTTGTTTCAGTTTAAAAGATAATAGATTCATCCTTAGGAAAATACTTATCGGATATCTGGAATTGGAAAACAGTTACAAAGAACTATTTGTTTGATAATAATTATTTTTATGTGTACAGATTGATGTATGTTTGCATAGAATGTTTTGGCCCAGGAATTTATTATGATGTATGATTGTTATAGTAGTGATATTTCCCTTGCGTCTTGTTGACTTGCCGATTGGGTTCTTGGGTATAGTCTTCATGTTTGACAGTTAATTCGGTCTCCTAGCGCATTGGATTTTTCTTGGGATATTGGTCTATCTTTGTTATGTTGCGCCTTGGTGATTGTCATTCCTATCTCCTTGTGATGGCATGATTCCTGATGAGGGGATCATTGTGTGCACTGATGGATAGACACGAATGATAATCGGGCCGGAGTCTTGTGCTTCTCGATGTGGGCATATTGTTCATTGTAATGGATGTTGGTACTTGGTTTTGTAACGCCTTAATCCATTTGGTTTTGTGCATTGTAGAGGTTTCTAGTTACTGGTCGTCAAAGCCACTGTGTTGGGTTGTTGATGTTGTCCTTTATCTTGTAGGTGTTGTCTTTATTATGTCGGGTGGGTAGTCATTTTTATTTGTCTATTGATCATCGCATGTTTTGAACATTTGCATGATGTGCTAGTATGCTGAGTCATTGTTGTTTTTTTCCTGATCTGCATGCGTTGTGTTCGTCGTCAATTTGTGTTGTTTAACTGTTGTCATTGTTGCCTTCCTACTTAATATATATATATATATATTTAAAATATATTACAGGCATAAACATTCATATTTAAAATAAGTGAGACATAAGTATGGGAATAGTCCAAGCTTATATTCATGAGAAACAATGGACACTTACAACTACGTTAATGTGATGCAAGCTTCCTCCAATGCTCCTCCTATCCATCCCATTTCATGAATTACTTGAGATGAAAATGATGATGCTTCAAATGGATTCCTTCCCCCTACTCAACTTGGAATTCCCTCATTATATAGGATTTGGAGGCTTAGCCACCATGGAGAAGATCACTCACTAGATCCATTAAATTGGGATCTCCAAGATTTTTAGGGAGAAAATATCTCTCAAGTATTTTAGTGAGAAAATATATCTCAAGTATTTTAAGGAGGAAATATCTCTCAATATCCATCAAATTAGGATTTTTTTTTGAGAAAATCTCCCAACCATCCATGAGACTCTCAACTTCTCCTTGAGATTAGGAAACTAAATTTGAGGTGGATTCTCATGCTAAATTAATTTCCTTTTTTGAATAATAATGAATAATATATGTGCACATAGTATTTTGAACTTCATATGATACATTTCTCCTCCAACATGTTTAGGGATTATGACAAACACTCCCTCACTAATGTGTGAAAAATCCACACTTAGTAGTGTGGGAATTTGGTGTGTAACAAATTCCCATTAAAGTGTGAGGTCATAATAGAAACTGATGGCCGAAACACTTTACAAAAAATGTGCACCAAGGGGTGATGGAATCAGAGAGACTGGAGGAAGATGCAAAAAAACATAAAAAAAATATCAATATATATTTATCATCCCTAAGGTAGACATACCTATACTCCAAGTAAACTAACTCAAATCATGGTCGCCGACCAATACACTATGGATCCATGAAAGTATTGACTAAGGATATGGCTACTGGAGCTATGATATGACAAAAACATAGCCACAAAACATTACAAAGTGGATCTATGTGAAATTGTACATCAGTAAGAGTTTTATTCATCATGGCCTGGGTTATGCACATAACACTGGTAGGCACCTAAACGAGTTCCCAGGATCTTCATCCCAATACCAAACCAGTATGATTCTGACCATGTGAATACATGTGTTGATGTCGAACATGGTAGAAACCACTTGATTACCGGTCATTAGTGTATACCACTAACAAGTGCGAGGGAAATCATAAATTATGACAATGAATCCTAAGGTACCCTAGTACAATCTAATGAATGTGAATCAATGAGCTTGAGTCAAACATTCGAAGGAAGCTTCATATTAGGGCAAAATAATGTAAACCCACTATCGAAAGAGAGGACACTTTCCATTGAGGAATGAAGGCTCCAAGGAACTAATTGGTTTCTAAGCCTGACTCTTTGAGAATGCATTGAAGTTGACAAGAATAGACTCATCGATGGAGGGCCATGATGTATCCCCCATCATCGACACAAAACTAATTAGGAAAATGATTTCATATGATAAACAAAATGTGTACGGACTAACATGGGTACAAAAATGGATAATACTGCAGAGGTTGATTGAATTTGAGACTTACCTTGAACATTGCATTGCATGGAAAGTGAATTGTAAGCATTGACTCAATGAGGCATGGATCCAAACATAATTTGACAACAACCAAAGGTTCTCTTTGAAAGAGTCGAAAGAGTATGAAAACACATAGAATTGGTATGACTCGGAGATAAGCATATTACCCAACTGTAATAAAAATGTAGACAAGTGCCATGTTCAAGGGTGACTAAGGAAAATTGTCATAATGTTTCAAAATCTTGACCCACTTCCCAAAGTTTTCCCCCCATCTAGATAGATGCATACCTCTTTTTTTTTTAATGAGCTCGGGGAGGATAATAGATGCTCAATATAACTCACCTTCTGTAAGATCCTCTTCATATGTTTAATGAACTTGAAGAAGTAAGGGCTCAATCCCATATGGGTCCTTCAATGAATAATTTTATAAGCCAAAAGAAGGAAAACTCGGTCTTTTCACATTTAGAGAGTTTGAAAAGAACTAAAATGAGACTCCAAAGGTGAATTTTTCTTAAATTTAGTCTCTCAAGCCCAAAAATGTGTAAAACAATAAAAGGGAGAAATCTTCTAGTTGATCTTGACTAGAGTATTATTTTTCGTAATTAGTCTTACGAGGCTAAAAAAGGGGTAAATTTCCACTCAAAATACACCCTTTCAAATCCTTTAACCAACATTAAAGGAGACAAGATCGCTCGACAATATTTTCATGTTTAGGGTGTCTGAAAAGAGCTTAAAGGAAACTCCGAAGAGTTCTTTTTTCTTATATATTTTATAAGTCCAAGAAAGTCATAAAAGTATAATCAGTAGCCTATTCTCATGTATTTATCATCACGAGAAAGAAAACATATTGAGCTTGGTTTCTTCCCAATACAATGTCCAAATGTTTTGACTGATACCCATGGGTGGTTGGTACTTTTCCCCCACCTTGAAAATCTAATGGATTAACTACAACATGAGGCCCATAGGCTGGATACATGCCCCCCAAGCTTCTTTTTGTCTTCCAACTCTTATGTAGTCACCAATTTTTATACCTAAATAAACTCCTAGTTACTAACAAATAAATGTTGACAAGAGGAAGAAAGAGGATCAACTGACATAGGTGGATGAAATGAAGGTTCAATTACAAGATCTAGTGTCACTTTGATAAGAAACATAAAAATGAAACTATACATGAGTGCGACACTTAGGAAAGTGTCATTTTGGTATTGTGACACTTAACATAATAGTGATGAATGTGAGACACGTAGTACACCACTAGATAGTGTGAAAATTTTACATGTAACACCCTGCCACTATCTCTCATACTCTCTCTCTCACTTTGTTCTCCCTCTTCCCCTTTCATTCTCTCTCTCTCCCCGTGTTCTCCCTCTTCCCCTCTCATTCTCTCTCTCCCTCTATCTCTCTCTCTCATCCCTTCTTTATCTCTCACCCCTCTAAAATTGTATCTGGGTATCCTTATTTCCATCTCCTTATACCTCTCTCTCTCTCTCTCTCCATATATCTCTTCCTCTCTACATCCCTCACCTCTTTCCCTATCACTCTCCTCCCCTCCCCTACTCTCAATATATTCCCATCTACCCCTATCTCCCTCCCCTCTTTGTATCTTGTCCCAATTGTTTCCCTTATTTATCCACATTCCTCCATGTATCCTCCTCTCTTTCTCTCTCCCTCCCTCCCTCCCTCGATCCCTCCATGACTTCCAGACCCCCCTTTCACC
>ML783100.1:991740-1014340 GCA_009831015.1 Picea engelmannii
AGAGATTGTTTGGCAAAATTTCTCTATGATTGATTTCCCACTCTTTCTTTGATTGCTTTGAGTGTTGATTTCTTTTCAGTCATTTGGAAGACAATTTATTTTAAGTTTGGAATCCTTGAGTTTTTCATGTTTCAATTTGGAATATTTTCTTTCTTCCTTCTTATCTAATTTTCAGTGCATTACACATGGTAGATTGAAAGAAAAGAGATATAAGGAATCCCTTTCAAATTTCGTTTACTTGAAAAGAGAAACCATAAAAAAAATGGAGTGTTTTCAAAAGTAGCTTAGGAAATTTGTTTTCTTTCCGATTGCAAAAACATCATTTCATCATTTGACATTGTTGTCCATTTCCTTGAAAATAAAATTAAGATTGCATGTTTTTTAGTTCTTAGTTGTCATTATAAAAAAGTAAAGAAAACCCCTCCCTACTTTATCTATCTTTCATCGAAAATGAATTATTGGAGTGCATCATTCTCTGCACCTTTTTGGAATCGAGTCCTTTAAACATCATCAGTTTCACTACCGCACCCTTGAGTAAACTAACAACCATAAAATCAAGCGCTTAATAAAAGTGATCTAGAAAAGTTTTGTTTTAGGTCCTGTACATTGACAGTAGATCAGTATAGAGATTTGGAATAGGATGTGAGGTGAAATCTCCAAAGGAAAAAAAAACCTTAGAATCTTGTGATAGGGAGAGAAAATTCAATTTTTGTATAAGCATAGTTGGAACCCCCTCTCACATAGGGGATAAACACAAGGTCACATGCGGGAGAAAAGAAGTGATTACCCCTCTGATCCTTAACCGAACGTAGTGGAAAGATAATATATTGGGGGTTCTTCTTGAAGTGTCACTGGTCTCATTAGGTCTCAATCCTTTATGAATCTCAAATCCATTTGAGGTCCTCAAGAGTTTATCGGTCCTCTTGTTTTCAGTCCTCTACAAGAATTTTGGACTTTATATCCTTCACATAAATTCAATATTGACTATCGATTGTACCCACCCAAAGGATAAATATGATTTGGTAATCCTAGATGATATAATACTTACGGTATATACACAACGTGACGATGAAGGGGAGTCTTTGTTGTACCTAGGTCAGATGTTGGTCAAAATCACTCAACCTACTTGGAGGGAAACCCACAGATAAACCATTGTGGATATTTCAACAAGGTGTAAGTCCATTAAGTAGGGTGCCAACGTAACTAATCCACCCACTGATCAATCCCCTTCTCATGTGTTCCGGTCATGTTGGATTTCATCACCAATTAGTAAGCTCATTCTGAGAAGTTATTGGTTTGTTTGGTTTGCTTCCCATATTTTATAGCACATGATGTTTGTTTTCTTAGTGGACCTTAGGGTTGAGCCTATATCTATGGAGTCATTTCCTGGGTATACCAATGAAGGAATCCATTTTCATGGAATATTGTTTGTTTCTCCTTCTACGGGACATGTTGGTCCACCTTACATCACAACTTTGAGTCTTCCTAGTCTCATGATTGGGCTACCAGTTTGGTTGTTTTCCACTCCAATGAACGTAAATTATCCTAGTGATTTGTATGTAAACACTCCACCCCATGATCAACCACATTTCTATCCTATGCCTTCTTCTCCCATAGGGTATTCTTCCCATTATTCCTCTTCACCTAGTGAAAGCTCTATAGCTAGTAACCAGGTGGACAAGAAGAATAAGAAACAAAAGATTAAGAAGAATAAAAATAAGAAAGAGGGAAAGTTTCCAACCACTGTAGGGCATGTTGGAAGATATCATACAACCTCTGGGAATCATGCTGGTAGTTTTGATGGTGTTGCCAATTATAAAAAGAAGAATCACAAACCCAAATTCCCTTGCATGCTTTGCAAGGGTGATAACCTTCTCAAGGATTTCCATGGTATTCCCAAGGTCGCAGAAGTGTGGTCTCAGGTTTCTTATTAATCCATGTCATTAGACACTGCAAGTCATGCTAGTGAAAACCCATCAACTAGTAATAAGGTTGGAAGTAATAAGGGTAAAATCAAGAATCCTTGGTATTTATGCAAGGACATGCACTGTACCTAACTTTGTTCACACATGGATCAAGCCTCAAAATTGTTATAATCTGTTTTTGTTTCTCAACACCAGCTTCCACCTGGTTATTTTAAAATTTCTCCCAAACTACCATTAGTTGATCAAGTGATTGATCAGGCTCCATCATTAGTCGATCCCACTCTCCCTTTAGACAGTGAAGCCAAAGTTGTCAATCCAACCCCATCATCAGTCAATCCCACTCTCCCTTTAGAGAGTGAACCCAAATTGATCAATCTGAGTACCTCCTTGGTTGATCTGATCCATCAAGTGGTCGATTCGATATCCCCATCGATTGACCCCACTCCTCCTTTGAAGAGTGATGATGTCGCTCAAGTATTTATTATTACTATAGATTCCTCCGAACAAGGGGGCACTTCACCCATCCCATTAACACGCCCTTCAACCAATCAGATGATTTCTATAGATTGGAATCCTCTAAAATAACCTTGTATTCGTTCATAAGTTCCTTTCTATATAATGGTAAAATTTTATGGTAGGGTCATGGTACCTAACACTATATTAGATGAAGGTACCTCTGTTAGCATCCTATCCTCAAATGATTGGAAGTATCTTGGATCCCCTCATATTGCATCGATGACTCATAATATGTTGGCCTTTAAAAAATGGATTACTCAACCTTTAGGGATCCTTCCTCAGTTACCTATTACTTTAGGAGGGAAAAGTAGCTATATTGATGTGATGGTAGTCCACGACCCCTTGGATTTTAATTTTCTCCTCGAGAGAGACTATGGTTATTCTATGAAGGATCTTTTGTCCTCACTCTTTAGAGTGATGTGTTTCCCTCATAATAGAAACATAGTGACCATAAACTAGATTTAATTCATTGGCCATCATATGATGTTCAACCATCAATATTCTCTGAATGGTCCTTATATGCTAGCACCATCTTCCCCGTCGCAGGTCAATTATGTGGCAACATGTCCCATGCATTCAACTCTGAACAAGAAGGAATATCTCCCTTCTTCTCACTTAGATCCAATAGTTGACATGGTGATCTCTTTGATAGTGATTTTATAGCCTGATCTCCATACCCCTATCACTCCCCTCGACATGTATTCCTTCCAAAGTGTTTCTCTTCCATCTAGCGAAGATATCTTGGAATCCATGATAAATGTTTGTAACTTGACATGTATTCCTTCCAGAGTATTATCCTGTTGGAAGTCATGATCAAGATGATAGCTACAAGCATGGTTCCCATATTTGTGTCAAGCTCATTGAAAAATGAAATAGAGATCTGGCAATCCAACCCAATAAAGAGCATAGTTTATTTTCTATTTCAAGCTTGTTAAAAAATGACACCGATCATCGAGCATAGTTATTCTATTGTGTCAAGCTCATTAAAAAAATTAAACAGGCCCTTATGAGCATGGTTCTTTTCCTATGTCAAGCTCATTAAAAACTAAAATAACCTTCTCTCCCATTGTGTCGAGTCTTCCATTACAACTCGTAGCTGAACCTTCATTCCATCCACCTCGATCATTTGATCCTTTTTCTTCCTCCCTCTCTGGTGAACATTTTTCCTATTAGTAACCAGGAGTCTATTGGGTATAGAAATTGGCAATAGATGCAGAGTCGGTGGATGAAATGAAGCTTGGGGGGGCATGTCTCCATCCTTTGATCATCATTCTAGAGTTAAGTTACTAGCTTCTCAAGAAGGGGGGAGAATACCAACCACCCACCTTAGGAATTTACATTGGGAAGTGTCGAGCGCAATTGGTTTTCAGTTTTAAGTTCATCAAAACAATGAAACTGGTTTTGAGCATAGTTTTCCTAGTTTCAAGATCACGAAAAATGAAACCTACCCAAGCATAGTTTTACTTTTTTTCAAGCTTGTGTAAAAATGAAACCAATCTCGACCTTAGTCTTTGTTCTTTATCGTTCTTGTAAATACATGAGAATAGGTTACCGATATTAGTCTTTGTTCTTTCTCGTTCTCATAAATACATGAGAATAGGTTACCGAGCTTAGTATTTCTTCTTTCTCATGATAAAAAATACATGAGAATAGGCTACCTACTATACTTTTATCATGTTTTCGGACTTGTAAAAGATATGCGAAAAAGTAACTTTTGTATTTTCTGTTAAGCTCTTTTTAGACTCCTTAAATAAGAAAAGATTGTTGAGTAAGATTGTATTTTCACACTCGTTATATGGATTTGAAAAGATGTCCACCTAGTATACATTTACCCCTTTTTCAGGCCATATGGACTAATTACGAAAAAGGACCTCATTATGGAGAACTCTTTAATCTATTTTCGAACCCTTTTAAAAAATGAAAATATTTCCAAGTGATCTAGTTTTCTTTCACGCTCATTAAAGTGAATTAGAAAGCACATCTATTGAGCAATAGTTTATCTATTTTTCAGTTTCATCGAGATATTTATGAAAAATGAACACCCTATCCATTATGATTAGGAGATTTCTCCTAGGTATCATTTAATACTTTTCCAGACCTTGGAGACTAAATTTACGAAAAAGTTCATTATGGCATCTTGTTTATGACCTTTTCAAACTCTCTAAACATGAAAATACCATCAAGTTTACCTTGTTTGGACTCGTAAAACCAAACATTGAAGCACCCATCTGGGACCTAACCCTTCCTTATTAAGGTTCGCTAAATATATGATGAGGGAATCATCGCCAGATGATCTATATCGAGCATTTGTTTTCATCCTCAAGCTTGTAAAACTAGAAAGAGGTACTCACTGCTCATGGTGGGGATTTTTTATGGTTTTTTCCATCTTGTTATCTTCATTATCTGGAAACAATTACTACTTTGAGTCGCCCTTGGACAATGCACCTATTATATCATCATATATAATAGTTCGGTCATCCATTCTCTCTCATTGACAACCATTTCCATCATGTGTCACATTCCCCTGATAGGTCCATGACCATCATTATGGTATTCATTTGAGTTAATGTTGCCAAGTCAAGTTATTTTTCATGCATACTTGTTCAAGGGAAGTTTACCTCCATCGGTCACCTGCATTTCCTTTCATGTTGTTTATCCCAACCATCCCTCTCTCATTTGTTCTTCATTATTATGATTTTCACACCATCTATATTAATTACATGTTTCATTTCGAATGATGGGGGATACATCAAGGAACTTCTTCAACATATTTCACCCTGACAACTACAACCCATTATTCAAGATTGAAATATAGAAACCCATCAATACCCTAGGAATTGTAGACATCAGGGGCAGGTCTCCTTGCATTTCGATAGTGGGTTTACATCATTGGCTCTTATCGAATGAATCTATGAATTTTCAACGTCAACTCCTTTATCCACACTTTGTATATTGTAATAGGTATCTTGGGTTTCATTATCATCATCAATGGATTCCCTCACACCTGTTAATGATATACATTAATGACCGGTAATCATATTTTTTCTACCATGCTCGACTTCAGCTCATTTATTTGCATGTTGTATATTCATACCATTTGGATCAATGATGAATCCCTTGGGATAAGATCACACTCATGTTAGATGATATTATTTCCCAAGATGTGATGGAGAATATTCACAATCACTTCATAGATTTCTTAGTTATTGAGTCATCTCACTGATTTGTATGATGTGACATAGATCCACATTTGTACTTGGTCATGGATATGATTTCACTTGCATCTTGCATGGATCCAGATTGTATACTTTTGTGGCCATGATAGAGTCATGATTGGTCCTGATGGATACATGGTGTATTCTATTGTGGCCATCGTCCCATCACTTGTGTCATGCATGGATCTGCAATGTATTTATGGAGGCTATTCTCTTATCTTTCTTACTGAGCATGGGTATGCCCACCTCGGGGATCTTTTTCTGCAGAACTGGTGATGCTCTTCTCTAAATGTATTTTCCCAAAGACTTTCAACTTGATTTATAAAGTATTTTGGCCATCAGACACCTCTTCTAACTTCACACTTTAGGGGGGATATTTTATAAATTTATTGGCCACCTAATCATTAGGTCATTATCACCTAAATATCACCTAATAATGAGGTCATTATCCCCTAGAAACCCCTCATTTTAACCCTTAAAAACTACCAATGTTTTCTTGGGTTTTCAACGGAGTTTCTTCTCAATCACTCTATGCCTTCATTAAAGGAGTGACATAAAAATGATTTTCGCACCCTATGGCTTGAAAAGGAGTGATCCATCGCTCTTTCTATGTTTCTAGGGAGTGACCAGGTCTAGAAACTCCAGTTTTAGAAAAAAAATTCAATGGATGGGAATTTCGACTAATTTCTTGGGGTTTATCCTCAAGAAGGATTCCATTAATATGTAAAGAATCTTATCCTAATAACTATATGTCCTTATCCGTAAATCCATATAATAACAAAGCCATTTCCCATGGAAAAGGTGGAGGAAAGAGATAAAAAAGTTACTCTGGTGATTTTGTAGCAAAACTTGGGCAAGGAGATTGGAAGGAGGCCATCTCTTCAGTATACATATTTGTACGTTGTAATATTTCTTATTTTATTAATAGAAGATATATTGGATGTTTCCCTCTATCCAATTTTTCATATAAGTTTATGTATTCATTGGTAGAGAATTAGTATAATTTTTTGTTATGATATACTATTATATATGTTTTCAATCCATGCATAATTTCTTTGATATTTGGTAGTTTTTCGTCTTCTTATGTGCAAATTCAATATACTAGGAACATCCTTATTTTATGTCTCTATTCCTATCTTAGGTGTTGGTTGAAACTAGGGGATTTGATCTCTTGTAGGGTAAAAAATCCCTACAACATCCCGCAAAATCAATTTTCGTTTCTCAAATGGTTCTAATGCTATAATGGAACTAGAGGGAGCTCATATCTTTGGGAATGTTTTCTAATTCATCGAAATGCCTCATAGCATTTATAATACTCCGTGTCATCAGAAAAACGTGACAGCCACCAAAGCCCTACACATATAAATTTTCATGCAGTGGCATTGCCTACATTGTTCCCCCATGCTATACCTTCATGTGATTCATACAAAACGAGGTCTCGTTCATTCTCCAAGGCACATCTATGCAGAATTTCATTAGCTCCCAACTTATACAGTTTCCTGACAATCAATTGATAGTTTTCTCTACAAGTCACCAATTGATGGCACAAGGTCAGAGTATACCTTGTCAAAGCCTATCTTGATGTGAGGAATTCATCAATATCATCTAACTATTTAAGAATGGATTAGTCATGAAATATTTTCACAATGGGGAGTTCATTGTAGAGGCATTGACTAGCTTCACCAAACTTAATCCATAACAAATGATATGGTCCAACATTGTATTTCCCAGTCTTGATGACTACTTCAAAATCGAATTCTTGAAAGAAAAAACCCAACGACATATTCCTCCTCCCAAAATTGGCTTGTTGACCAAATAATTGAGTGCAGAATGGTTAGTGAATAATTTAAAATGGGTCCCCAACAACTAATGGTGAAACTTTTGTAAGGCATATACCATGGTGAGGCCATCACGCTTGGCTATTGTATAATTATTTTCGGCATTGGACAACTTGCAACTGGAAAAATAAACCATAAGGTCAATATTACCTTCACTCAGCTATGCAAGAAATGCTCCCATCATGATGTATGAAGAAACTACATGGACATGAATGATATTAGACTAATTGTGAAAGACTAGAATCGATGCAATGACTATTTTATGTTTTAAAGTATCCAGAGCTTCCTAGAAGTCCTATGTGTAGACATACTTGGTATCTTTGCAGAGAAGTTGCTTCAAAGGGGATGCAATATTCACATAGTTTTGAATGAATCATAGGTAATATTTGGTATAACCCAATATTGCACGTAGCTCACGAAATGAGGTGGGGTCCACCATATCAAGTATGGAAAAAATATTATCTTGGTCAACTAATATCCATCCTTGCAAACTACATGCCCCAATAGTGTTACAAAAGGTGTACAAAATATGCATTTCTTCAAATTTAGAGAAATTTGAAGTTGTTGACATCAATCCAACATCAAGCGAATATCCTGCATGTTCTCCTTTAGAAAAATTAATATTTTATAGTCATCCAAGTAAACTTCAAGGAACTTGTGGATAAATTCTTTGAAGGTTGTGACCACAATCCTAGAGAAAACTAGAGGTGCATTATTCAGTCCAAATGGAATCATCATATAATGAAAATAACCCCACTATGTTGCAAATGTAGTTTTGTCTTGATCCTCCTTGCCATTTTGAACCTAGTGATACCTCTAAAAGTCATTTATAAAAGAGTAGGACTCTCATCCACCAAACTTTTCTAGAACTTCATCGATGAAAGGGGTATGGAAAGGGTCCTAGAAATAGTATGCATTAATTATTCTCAGCTCTACACAGAATTAGATATCCCTTTTTTTCTTCATGCCTAGAGATCCTATGATCCCCTTAATTTCTGAGAAGATATGGGGAAATAATTCCTTGTATTATTTGAGTGGATTGAAAACCTAGGTGGCAGTCTCTTTGTCCCAATAGTCTTCAATAATATCGATTTTGGGTGGCTCCTTAGTGCCAATTTTATGTTCCCTTGTTTTAATCAACCCCCCATAGTATCGAATGACCATATATGACACTCTTCCCTCAACTGACCATTCACCTTCATATTCTTTAATTTGTATTACTATTGAGTCATCATCATCAACATTATCAAAATTGACCTTCTAACAATGGACAACCTCTTTCATTTTTTCCACTGTTAGATGATACAAACAAACTACCTTTGGAATGGAATCCTTTGACTTAGGATGAAATATAAAGTTCTTAATATGAAAGAGTGTCTCTATTTGGGTTGGATCCTCTATAGAAAATAAGAATGTTGAGAAAAACTAGGTGCTTAGCTGAACCCGGTCAACCATTTTCCTTTGAAGCTCCTTCTGAATATACCAACTCCTAGGAACCATATCGATAGTATAAACAAACTAATGGACCCATTGGGTGAGAGGAATTTTCTTCGTCATGCATCACCTATCATAGTAGTTAATGTACTCCTAGGGATCCTCGATGCCCTTATACCGATTATTCAATTTGAATTCTTACATGGGATAGAATCTAACTTTTATTAACTCAACCACCTGTGCCCAGTCCTTTATGTTTGCATGGTGTTCTTCCTACCAACATGCATGTTTTCCTCACACTAAGACATCCATGGCCTGAACCCATATATCTTTGATAATAGTCTTTTCCATTTTTATAAAGAAGGCCTCCACCCTCCCTATCCCATTAAATCACGGTGCATCACATAGTTTAGAGCCAATCCAACACACTGCTTTAGTTATCCACGTGCATATATGGGTAGAGACCTCATTCATCTTCTTCTACCATTGTTCCAAGGCATATTCTTAATCGGTGTCATATGAGTTTACACTCCTCCACCTCAGTTCTCCATCTGTTATCGGATATATATAATATTATTTGTTCCAAATGACCTTATATACATATTTTCAATGAAAAAAATCCATGCATCCTCTTCCATCGGTTCATTGTACATGTGCCATTAAAAAGAGTCCAAATATGTGATGACACACATGGTGTCCATTTCAAAATACATATGTTATTTCTTCTAATTCAACTCTACATTATTGTCAAAGGCCCAATCAATGCCAAGAAATGCAGGGTATGGGTTAGAATCATCCATAATCTCTATGACTTAAAAATCATCCTTTATATTCACCCCTTCTATGTTCAACTCAACTTTATTGAACTATCCTATATGATATAACCTATATTGATTAGCCAACCATAGTTGGATGGGAGAGTAGAACAAATTAGTTTTACCCATCATTTCCCATAATTTCCTAGGAAATATGTTCATGTCAAAACCTAGATCCAAGATGACACCATCCATGTCATAGCCACTAAGTTTAATTTTCATCTTGGACTATCTTATTGTGTGTTTTTTCTTAGTGACCTAGCACACATCTTTTTTCAGCAAGGGGGGTAATATAGCTTTACTAGTCTCCTCTTCCCCCATGCATGTAGTTAACATCTTTGTTAACTTTCCCACAACATCAATATTATTTAACAACATTAAATAACACCATAAGAGTCTACTTACGTGATCCTTAGTTTCTCTTTGGCGACCCAATTCAAGTGATTCTTCTTCATGCAATGTATTCTTCATCTCCTCATGTACATTTTCTTCAATTTCCCTTTGATCGATGCATTGCAAATCCTATTGCAGGGATTCTTCTTCCATTGATATATTTGTTTCATTATGTATTTCTTCTCACATGAAATCCTCCACCAAAGATATCTGTGTGGTGCGCTACAGTCCTTCAATGGTGAAAACCTCTTCTAATGACCTCTAATCCAAACCATGCATCTCCTCATGGATCCAAGCCTCTTCAAGCAGACTCTATGTTGTGTGTTGCATCTCTTCTCACTCCCTTTATTCCTCTATGGCCCTATGTGCATCATGATAAAAATGGTTCTATTGGGTGGCATCAAACTGAGGAAGGTGTTGCACCACCTTTTTTATATTCCCCTTCAACCTTTGACCTAATATTTCACCATGCTAAAAGTATGCTCCTATTTTTTCTCCATTGTGGGTTATCACCCATACATCCACTTCGTCATACTTTTTCTAATTGTTGTGTGACTCTTCATGTACCATACTGAAATTTTCCTTCTTCTCTTCCCACTTCTTCAATAATTCAGGACAATCCTCTGTAACATGATAAATTCTATGACAATACCCATAGATATCACATGGTTGGGTAAAAAGTATTGATACATGGGAAATCTCTCCAAACTTAAAACAAGTGGGAGTGTCTACCTCCCCTTCCTCTATATCATCATCCATGACTGTGTCCATATATACCTCGATGACTGCCTTGATATCTATCTCTCTCAACATCACTAAAATCAACACCCTTTTGTTCTTCTTGTACCCAGAATACATAATGGGTATGATATTCCATCAACTAGAGTGAATGGAAGTTGTTCACATCATGTCCCATGGAATTGAAAAATTTGCAGAATGGAGTATGATGTGTCTTCTAAAATTTCTCCCACGTGGGGTAGTCGGGTGGTACATGGCCTTCTAATATCTACAAATCTTGAACCACTTCATCTATGGCTTATCTAGGAATGGACTCAATGCATGAATTGTTATCACTGAAATTTCATCTGCAAAGTGGTTACAAGAATCCGTCATCTCCAAACACCTATTAGTTCATTCATGGCCCAAAAATGCATTCCCAAAAGGCACAAACTATACAATTGGTTATAAAATCAGCATGCGCTCAGAATTTAAAGTAAGTGTCGCACGTGTGCTAGTAAAAAACACAGGGAAAGCGCACATGCACCCGATGCACGACTATGGACACAAAAAGCCATGCACACCTCATAACGATGCATTAGTGATTCTAGTCGGCCTTCCATCCACTTATGGTTCATCTCCCAAGTCGATTTGACCCCCAAATCTGAGCTGAATCTGAGTGGGGGGCTGGTCAAAGACCTAAAGGGCCCCTTATTCATAGTAAAGACCGGTTGGATAATGCCTGAAATATTTTCTATAAAAAGAGGCCATGGGTGCACTATATTTTCAAGAATTTATTTGTATTGTTATGTTGCCTCTTTGGTGTTTTCCCACTAATACAATCTATCCATTGGTGGCATGAATATTGGTCAAATTTT
Source organism: Picea engelmannii (assembly GCA_009831015.1). Taxonomy (NCBI): domain Eukaryota; kingdom Viridiplantae; phylum Streptophyta; class Pinopsida; order Pinales; family Pinaceae; genus Picea; species Picea engelmannii. The sequence goes on from ML783100.1 coordinate 1,003,472, forward strand.
TGGTTAATTTTGGTTCTAATTCACTTATGCACTGTACTTTAGTTTATTTAATTATTGTTATCTTAGTTGTATGTTTATTTCTTGTGCTTCATATTTCTAACTCTTGCACTCACTTCTGTCCTGTTCAGTTGACCCAACTGAACTTGCAAGTGTCCCTCTTTTGCTTATTCAGGTGACGAAAAGTATACAACAGATTGAAGAATCCAATGGGGATAGGTATCAATTTCCTCCCCATTTGGTTTGTTTGGGAATTTCTTTTTGATTTATTTAACTTGCAGGGATCATAACTAGCCCAAGCCTACCTGCAAAAAGATAATTTCGAAGCTGATATAAGAGAATTTCATTTGAAATTTTATTCTCGACTGCATATCAGAACGTCCACGGGTTTTTCAACCCATAGGTGCGTCTTTCGAGCACGTGCGCCAAAATCACTATGTTTTTCAGCGCATTCTGCGCACTAGCACCAACAGGTCATTGTTTATTTGTGCATTGGTGCCACATGCACCTTTGTCTACTCTGCGACCCGCGCACCTGTCCAGAAATTCAACATTGTAAGGGTTTTTTGTGATGTTTTGAAGGCCCATAACCTTCTAAATTTTGATTATATGCAATTTGTAATATGAACCACACTTAGATTCCATCTACACATGAAGGGTTAGTCAAAACATAGGCACTTAGGGGGTTAAAATCCATATTTTTCCTCTGTTTGATTTCATTTTTACACATGGATGGATTTATTTGATTGTAAAAGTTAAGTTGGAATCATTCAATATCACATATATAAACACTTGCATTGGGATTAGAAATGAAACTTCAATCATAGAGTATGCTCTTATCTCGCACCATAGAGAGATCTTGAGAATCATAAAAATGATTGATGGAAGATTTCATCTCCCTTAAGGACAAAATCTTTAGGAGAGGACAACAACCCTCTTTGGGACTCCTCTTAGTTTCGTTTCAAAAACATCTTAAATTTTTAAGGGCCCACACATGCCCACATGCTACAAAGATAGGATAGTTTTGAATATACTTTCTTAGTTTACATCACTAGGGGAGTTTAAAGATTATTGTAATGGGCCCATACATTCCCAGATGTCCACAATCTAGGATAGTCTTTTGAATATTTCTTAGATTAAATCACATTAGGGAATTTAAGGGATTGGTAAGGACCCACATGTCTACATGTTATTTCTCTAGGGACTTTAAAATTCCGCAAGGTTGTACCAATGGCATCTAGTAAGATAGGTAATCAAGACTTGTAAGTACCACACAAAATCCACATGCTGCAAGGTGACACCTAACTTATAAAAAATTTGGCACATTTTATCAGTTGCTGAAACACAAAGTCACTACTCACTCACATAGTTTCATCTTGAATTGTGGAGGTTGAAGTAAGTTTCCCCCAAAGGGATTTTGAAACCCCACCCTTTTCTTGAAGGAAATATCCACTCCCACTTAATTTGAGCGAGATTGGTTCACACCCCATTCTCACAAACAACCACGTCTAATATTTTTCTAAAAAACTCACTAAGTTTTCCTCCACATGAGGTGCCAAAATATTTTTTTTTAGTCTAGGTAGGATCTCAGGGATAAGCATCCAAATAAATCCCTATTATTTGGTTCTCACATATTCAAACATTATAAATTGTCAAAAAGGGAACTTTAAATCCTCCAAGTCAAGTGTTCCTAACACCATAAGGAAGGGAGATACCCGTGAAGGGTCGAAGGCTGAGGTCCAGTTGTTCTGTGCGTCCCCCCTTGAGGCACCCACCTCTTGGACTGATCCATCCCATGACCCATTTGTGAGGCCCAAAATCTAAATGTCGCACTTTGACTGAGGTACCTAGTGACCAAATTTTAGGAAATATACCCAAGTGGCAATTGTGGGCTGCAATTGCACCTTGATCGAATTTTGTGTGGTTATTGGGAAATATCCCCAGCTCTTTCAGGATATGCACCCTCTACCCCTCATTATAACTGATTATTTCATCCTTCACTAGTTCCTCTTCTGGTGGCTTCAAACCCCAATGTTGAGTGCTATTGGAAGGTCTAGTGCTATTTGAGAGAAAGGACATTACGTCTTTTAGGACACGGGCATTTTTTTTCTTTGTTCTCCCACGTGGACAAAATCCACCTACCCACATATATGCTTCTTTGTCAATTGATTTATATATGATGCTCTTGTTATGAAAAAATGATTGTGAGATATGTTGTGAAGGTCCAAGTTATACAAATTCTCTTGTTCATTTATTACTCATCACCATTCGCACACATTCACTTTGCTAGTCAGACATCATAGGGGACCCACAGAATCCCCTTCAATCCAGACACTTGCTAAATCTCCCTCCTATTCTAGGGGGAGTTCCTAGTCTTGCCAACTCATTAGATCCACCCTCTCACACCATTTTGAGTGCTACTATCTTGGGATCATATTTGCTTCGTTCCACTTTACTTGGGTCCACTTCCCAAGTCCAACCATCCACTAGCTCTCCTTTACAAGGAAGCGGGTGGCAAACTTCTTCCCAAGGGGGAAGTACAACCCCACCCCACCACCCTCAAGGATCAAGTACACAAACCACTCATGCAATGGCTAGAACTAATCCTCCACCACCACTTCAGATGTCATACTTGGCTTCCCTCAACATACCGGATCTGAGAAAGCTCACAAATGATCCTATATTGCATGACCCCACATGGCCTACAATGCCCACCAAACTACCTTCAGAAATCCCCAAGTTTGAAGGAAAGGTAGGAGATGACCCTACCAACCATTTCATGACTTTCCACTTATGGTGCTCTTCAAATAGCATCATTGACGATTCTTCCTGATTAAGTTTATTCCAACTCACACTCGCGGGCCCATCAGCCAAGTGGTATGTACACAAAAAATCAAGGTCCCATGTGACTTTTGAATCATTGGCCAAATAATCTTTTACCTTCTCTCAACTACCAATCCACCATGACAATGGTCTCAAACTGCTCTCCAAGTTTAAACAAACCTCATACACACATATCGCTGACCACATTCATGAATGGCATCAACGACGTAGTTTATGCAAAGAAGAAACCACCAAACAACAATTCCTTGATTGGTTTCTCAGATCACTTGTCTCCTTCCTTGCCAAGGATATGGCCTCCACCTTCCCCCAATATGAAGAGGAAGCCATCAACAAGGCTTAGAAATATGACCTCATTTATGCACAGTTAGGATACTTATATACAGTACTACCTGACGTCCCAAGACCCGTACCATTCGACCAAGACAAACCTGGGATGTCTCACTCAATGGATGGATTGATTGGTACCACAACACATGACAACCCATACATCCAACCGCCACCCATGTACGGTACAGCCCAAAATCCACCAATATATGTCGAACCCCCTTAATACCCTCCTCCTCCTTACCAGTAGCCATACCCTCTTGTACCCCCTCCACCCACGAGTGGACCTGCATCGACACCCATAATACGTCTGACTGTACAACCAAGTTCTAGTACCCCCTCTACCTCAGCTTACACCCTGATAACTAGTGAAAGCATTGTTCCTTCCTATGTACCATACGGATCATTGCCACAAAATAATCCATACTTTCCATTTCCTGGTCCTCCCAACCCATGTCTCCACCACAAGGACAACCACATGCCAAGGTTAACTTTGTTCAGCCCTCTCCCATTCAACAGTTTCAAAATTTTGAACAACTGAATATGGAAAATCTGTCCCATCAGTCGAATAATGCCAAAAATAAAGGAAAAAACCAAAACAATAATAATCCTAGACTAAGGGGAAATAACCCCCAATAGAACCAACCCCCTAGGGGAAACCAGAACCAGGGGAACTAGAACCCCCAAGGGGGCAACAAAAATAAACACCAAGGGATGAACAACAACAATAACCTCCGGACAAACTTCCATTGCACCCTTTGTGGTGAGTATGGCCATTATACTCACCACTTCCCCCAAATTTTTTACTTTAAATGGATGAAAGAATCTGTGAACGGACCACATCCCCCAACACTGCATGCCCCCCAGTAGGCCCCACAACAATATGTGCAACAACCACCTCGAGTGGTGTTACAAAACCCTATTCCATACCAAGGGGTGATGAATACCCAACAAGAAATGCACCCTGCCCCACCATAGATGGGAAAATATCAAAACCATGTCACTCCTATAGATCTCACTATCCTCCTCACTAGCGAAGAAGAAAATCTTCTACAAACGTGTAATCGTAAATACAATGCACCCCCTGAATCTACTCCCACCACTTTGGAAGAAGTTCTAGTTACAACATGAGAACCTCTAATGATTCTACACCCTAACACTGAAACGCCCCTTCGGATTCCTCGCATCCCATTATGATGAAGTGTCAACAACCCTCGGGCTAGGGAAACACACAATTATAGTTTGGTCGATGACTTGGTGCAATCCCCTACCGCCATGTCAATCTTGGAAGTCCTTCAAACCTGTCCCACTCAACGTAAGTCATTACTCTCCACCTTGGGGCAATTCAACCCTGCTGATACTAAACTCATCACATTTGATCTAGATTGTGGGGAACCCCATCTCCCTACTTTGGTAGCTTTCCAGATACCAGTCAAAATTTGGAACATCACAGTGCATCAATGCATCATGGTAGAAACACATCTCTCTCGAGCTAATACCACCCGCCATCACTTTTCAAGCTTATGATGGACGACCATCCTCTCCTGAAGGGATCTTTCAAAATGTCCCCATTGAAATCAGGGAAAAAAACATCCTTATCGACATTGAAGTTATTGATGCACCACTCGATTACAATTCTTGTTTGGACGTAGCTACATGTATGCTATGAAATAAATCACCTCTTTTGTGTTTTGCATGATGATGTTCCCCCACAATGGGAAGATTATCACCATCGATCAAGTTTCACTTTACGAGCCTAGGCCTTCCTCCAACATCGATAACATCCTACCTTTTTTCCACACTAATCCGGATGCCTACCCAGTCATTGAGATGGACCCCATAATTTTGAAAGACCCATCCTTGCTAGGGACATACCACAAAGAAATCCCCCTCATACATCCCTCAGCTCAAGTATGCATCATCTCTTCCAATGAAACTAACACTGGAGATACCATTCCTCCCACCGAGGCTTCTTCATTTCCTGACGACCCACTAGTTGCATAACTCCTACCTCAGGAATCCCCTGAGAACTCTCCAACACCACTTTCTCCCAATGTCCCTCTCCCCCGGGGTCACATCCCGGTTTGGGAGAGAATCCCCTAATCCACTACTCAAATCCCCTTCTTCTACCCCCCACCAGGCATACAATCTTTCTAGGTAGCCGCAACGCTTACTCTCCCTAACATGGTGCTTTCCATCCCAGTTTGGTATCTGCACCCACCTGAGATAGCTCTTCAAACATCCCTCCCTCCCCAAAAATAGGGAATCCCAATCCTCACTCCCACTACACCAACCCCACCCCCACTCGCTGGCACCACTGCTACAGTTGGGGGCCGAAGGAAGAATAAAGATCCCATTGCTCCACTGCCCCCTCGAGTTCAACTTCCTAGTGCACTATGCTAGAAAGAAGGACACCCCACCAATCGATGTCCCTCTCTCCCCGAGTTATGCAATTTAATCCAACTTCCTCGAACAACCACACCGCTCATCGCTACACCCAACGCACCTAGTACTACCACCACGTCTCTGACTACAGGTAACATAGGGTTGCAAACCAAATTTACCTATGCCATTTGTTCAGAGTATGGCCATTACACCCACCATTTCCTTGCGCTACCTCAATTTCAACAAACATTAATGGAAGTATGCCAAATATTTCAGCAAGAGTCTCCCCCATTTGCATCATCAAGTACTCTTGTCACAAACATCCACTATGTCACAACCTCAGTTAATGAACAAATGATATCCCCTTGCTCTCTCTATGAATCATTGGATAATTTCACATACCAGTGTCCTACGATCCTTGAATACAGGCATCGCCAAATGGGCCTTACTCAGAATCCTACACCACCCCCCCATTTCCAAAGGTACTAGTGATTCCCCCTACTCCATCCCTCGATGTCGTTCATATTATCTCTCCTGAGCCTAAGGCACTCCCCACTCCTCCATGGTTCATGGATAGCCTATATGAGGATTTTCCCCGAAATCCCCTCAATTCTCCAGTAAATTTCCCCATGGAAATATTACGCCTAAATACATTTTTTAACCCATAGTATCTCAATATTTGGTTTATGTTGAGCGTACCATCACAACCTCCTTGCGCCTTCCCTACATCTTCACCACCAGAAGATAATCATACGGTGACAATCACTAATGTTACTCCCTAGGATCCCTTATATTCTCACTAGTTCCATTGTGACGAAGACATTCTCAAGGAATTAAATACCCCTAGTTTCCCATGGAATGCACTCCATCAAAGAGTGCTCTTTCTCTCACAAGAAGCCTTTGAGTCCCTTACCCAAAACTCTGTATATGCAATCGAAACTAAATATTTTATCCCATCAGGGCATATAGATTGGTTCAACAACCCTATCCCTAGCCCCGACAGTTTTGAATAAGGAAACATGGCCAACATTTCCCCCCCTGTCAAAATTGATATTTCCATCAAAACTAGAATCGTAGAGGAAATCACCATTGGCGCTGCATGCTCTCCTGAAGAACTTATAGTGTACAAAGCTCTCTTCCAGGAATATCGGGACATTTTTTCCTAGTCATACACAAAGATGCTTAGCCTTGATCCTTCTATTGTTGAACATCATATAGACACATGGCCTGATATCACACCTATACGACAAAATAAATACCCACTACACCCATTCAAAGAGGTGGCCATCAAAGCCAAAATCAACAAATTACGTGCTTCTGGGTTCATATACCCCATCACATATACGCCATGGGTCTCCAACCCTGTCCCTGTCAACAAAAAATAGGGAACTATTCGCATCTTCATTGACTTTCGTGATCTCAATCATGGTTGTCCCAAAGACAATTTCCCAACGCCCTTCATCAACCAAATTATTGATGATTGTGCTGACCACGAAGCCTTATCCTTCATGGACGGTTTCTCTTGCTACAACCAAATTCAGATTCATCCAACAAACCAGTACAAAACCTCATTCACTACCCCCTGGGGTAATTTTTCATATCATGTCATGCCTTTCAGCCTTAAGAACGCTAGTGCAACATTCCAATGGGCCATGATGTACCTTTTTCATGATATGGCTCGTATCATCCTCACATACTTGGACGACCTCACCACTCGATCCAAGAAGCTCACTAAACATTTAGATGACTTACAAATCATCTTTCAAAGGTGTTGTCATTACAATATCTACTTGAACCCTCTCAAGTGTGTATTTTACATCATAGTTGGATGCCTCCTTGGGTTCATCATTTCCCAACATGGCATCACCGTCGACCCCGTCAAAGTCCAAACCATCACTGAAATTCCACCACCGCTTTGTCCTCAATTATGCCACCCGCACACACGGTTTCATTCGCTTATTGTGTCACGATATCCCATTCTGATGGGATGAACATGCCCAAACTGATTTTGATGATTTAAAAGTGGTGATTTCCAATTCCCATTTGAATAGTCCACCTGACTATGATCGCAACTATATCCTCTACTTATTAGCCTCAACCGTCTCAGTGGAAGGAGTTCTCGTCCAACTAGGGGATGATGGTCATGAGCATGTAATTTACTATATTAGTAAAAATATTTCAGGACCACCCCTAAAGTGAAATCACGAAGAGAAACTCGCCCTTACAGTTATTCTCACAATCCAGAAACTACATCGTTACATCCTACTTTGCACTACCAAATTTGTTGAAGATTCCAACCCCATGCAATACTTGCTCAGTCGCTGACAAGTTAATGGAAATTTTTCCTGATGGATCGTTATCCTTCAGGAGTACGACCTCGAATTTTCAACACCCAAGAGAAATAAATCCCTTATCCTCGTAGAACTCATTATGACATTTCCCTTTGATACTACCAGTTCACCTGTCAATACAGACTTCCCCAACGAGCACCTCTTCTACATCCCCTCGGATGATCGTTGGTACGATGATCTCCTCGTCTACCTTCGAACACAGAAGTTTGGACCTCACCTCTCTAGGGACGATCGTCAATGTATTTTCCATCAGGCCCCTCGATATCTCCTTATCAGTGACATATTATATCAATGAGGGGTTGACACCATACTCTGTCAATGTTTGACCATCGATGAAGATGACAAAGTTCTGAATGATTGCCACAGCGGCGCTTGCGGTGGTCACCTCTCATGGATGTCCACCTCCTAGAAAATCATTCGAGTAGGCTACTTCTAGACCATATTGTTTCATGACTATATCCACACCATGAAACATTGTGGAAAATTCCATCTTTATGCCCACAAAGCATGAGCGCCAACCGCTCTTCTACACCCAGTCATCACCGCTGCACCCTTTTGCAAATGGGGCGTTGAATTCATGACTTGTAATCCTCCATCTAACAACATAAATAAGTACATTCTCATGGTAGTCAATTACTTCAACACGTGGGCCAAAACCATGCCCACCTTCAACAACACCACTAACACCACGAGGATTTTTTTCTTTAATCACGTCATTTCCTGCTTCAGAGTACCATTACAACTGGTCTCCGATCATGGAAAACACTTTGAGAATGATCTCTTCATCGATATTTCCTCAAAGTTATGATTCTCTCACGAGTTCGCCTCCCCCTACTAACCTCAATCCAATGGACAAGTACAGATGGTCAACAAGGTCCTTAAAACCATGTTGCAATGTACTATCAACAAACATAAGACCAATTGGCATCATATGTTATTTTCAACACTATGGCCTTATCGCACAGTAGTTAAAACTGCCACTGGTTTTACACCCTTCCATATCATCCATGGAGTCGAAGCCACTGTAATATACCAGATATAAAATGTATGCAGAATAGAAATAAAATGCTAGAAATGGAAGAATAACAACAATATAACCAAAACATTCACCACAATAGCACTGAAATGATAAGAGAATAATAACAAAAATAAAACTTTGAATCTGAAAGAAATTGATCTAAAAATGAAGAAGACTTGAAACTTGAATAATAATTGCAAGTCAAATGTTATGTGTTTAATGCAATCGGATCAATTTGCAACACATAGTTAAAGATTACTTATGTAGAAATACACATAGACAGCAGCATAAAGCATTAAATATCAGACATAAACACAACAACTTGATAAAGGAGTTCACCCCACTCCGGGCTACATCTCCTGGTCCATTTTCCAATGGATCATTATTATTAAATTGCTCAAAGTGCTCAAAAACATGTCTTACAATGCTCAAAATGATAAATTGACTGCTCCAATGGCTCCGCAGCGTCCCAAAACCCCTGTCTGGGATCTTTCGGCACCTGAAACGGTCGAAAAATGAAGAAGATGGCCTCCTTGAAGTCTCCCCTTCAACTTTGTTGTCTCTGGTTCTACAAATCGCACCCTTGTGCTTCAAACCTAGCACACACGCTCTTTAAAGAGGAAAAACCAAGACCCGTATGCAACCCCACACCAGTACAAACCGTAGGACGGTTAAGGCGCCTCTAGCCCCTAACTGCCTCAACATTCGGTCATGTGGCCATAAAACCTTGGGCTCGGCGAAAAAGTGGTTAAATTAGTTTTGAAACGGGCATAACCACCCACGCGCATTTAAACACGGTCCACACAATAGTTATGGTTTAATAATTATGGTTATACACATATAGTCCGTGGACTATATTCAAACCCGCATGCAATTACAATAACAATAAACATATGGCGAAGGTCATATATAAGTTATAAAGAACCGCGGGTCGGGGCTAAGCCCCGGCTCGACCCCCCTGCCAATACAACACATACATAACTTAAATATATTGTTTCCCGCCTTTCAAACAAGGAACATGTGACGAAAATTTGGCTAGCGGAGTTTCGTTAGGGCTTATACAGTGGGGGAGGTCCGGGGGTCGAACCCCGCGGACTCCCCATGTCATTTTATATATATACATACAACCATATGAACTAGTCGTATAGGGACACGTGGCGCCAATGGGTTGGGCCACGTGTCCATACATTATTGGCTGCAAATGAGACGTGTCAACACTCCATTGGGCAACCACCATCCAATAAAAATATGCCACATCATCAAACTGCCACATCATCATGATGGTACGACCCTCCACGTGGTCGTACGGACTGTATGGATAGGTACAGTCAGCATCCCAAATTTTTACCTGTTTGGCTTGGCGGACAGATCGAGATATCTCCTCCATACGGACTCCATTTACGAAAGTAAATATACCGCCGAAATCAGGAAGACGAGATGGACGCAATGGCACTATTTTCGTCGCATTCTGAGCACTTTGAAAATTGAGCAAAATTTGATCCCCTGATCACACCTCCCCATTGGGAAGCTTTTGGACCTCCAAAAGACTATCTCAGTCTATGTGAAGATGAGGGTAAAGTTCCCTCACCCTTCCAACCTCAATCCACTTGGCCTTGCTTGGATTCATCCCCTTAAGACCAACTCGCAAATACTCCACATTCCCTCGCTTCGAAGTCCGCATCCTCCTGCCAAGTATGGTGTCTTCCTGCAGTTATGTTAGATACTCTGGCGAAAAATCATCTATGGAAGGAATATGAACATGCTCTCCTTGATCATCGATCAACAGAGGCTCATACAACTTCAAATTATCAACATTAACAACTGCATACATCTGCATATATGGAGGCAAATCTAAACGAAAAGCATTGTTACCAATCTTGCCGACAATTTTGAAGGGACCATATCGAATTGGTTTCAACATTTTACCTTCTCCTTTAAGCCTCTCCTTGCT
>ML783100.1:1022805-1037555 GCA_009831015.1 Picea engelmannii
TCCTACACTAAATCGGATCTTCTTTCTAAATCAGCATAGGGTGTCCTATTCTTATGCAACCGAATGCTAATACAGGGGCTGGACGAAGCATTGTTGTTACGGCTGGTGTAACGGCTTCTTCACATAGCTGCTAATGCTATTTTTAGTACGCAATTTACGTCCTGTGTCAGCTTGACTGCTAGCTGTCAGGACTCGTTTTTCAGCATCGTGGCGGCCTCCTCTGTGTATCAGCATCTGTTCTGAACTGAGTGCCAGCTCCGTGTTTCAGCATCTGCATGAACCGTGTAACTGCTTTGTGTTTCGGCATATGCATCCTCGGACTGTGTAGCAGCTCCGTGTTTCGGCATATGCGTCCTTGGACCGTGTAGCTGCTTCATGTTTCGGCATATGCATCCTCGGACTGTGTAGCAGCTCCGTGTTTCGGCATATGCGTCCTTGGGCTGTGTAGCAGCTTCCGTGTTTCAGCATTAGCTCAACAACGGCTTGGGCAGTTATGTGTTTCAGCATCGGTCTGAAATACTGTTCTGCAAATATGGACACTTCTGCACTTCTAATCAATGGTTAGGTTCAAAAGTAATGTAAAGTATTATGCAAAACGGATTAAGCATAAAATAATGAGAAAGGACGTTGTATACCTTGGAATGATCAGGTGAAATGATAGTATAAGTCAAAATGCAGGTGATGAAGGGTAAAATAATAGCAAAAAGTATGGGCAAAAAGGGTACAATATGTGGTCCTAACAGCGTTCATCCATTTCAGCCCTGGTCAATTTTTGGATCTTCAGTGGAGTAGAGGGAGTAGTGGGATTTACTGGTTTAGGGTGAGGGATAAAGGAGGGATTTTGGTTTTGAGAGGATACAACCTGTTGTGCTTCTTTAGCTCTTTTAGTATCCTCCACCCAACTCTGAGCCCGAGCCATGAGGACATGGGCCTGAATCTCATCCTTGAGGTTGTTGATAAAACACTCATGGAAAAAGGCATCAGATATGCCCTCTGCTCTAAAATCCAGTCGCTCAAAGGCAGCTATAAATTCTTCCATTGTTCCTAGTTGTTTCAACTTTGTCAAATGGCCCAAATGGTTGGCATCAATGTCAAAGCGTTCATAAATATCTACCACAAAGTGTGTCCAAGCAATATACCCTTGATGAGAAGTTTTTCTCCATTGCCACCATTGCCACCATTCTTGATCTAGATGGAGAACACCATACCATAGTTTGGCCAAGTCATATGTAATGTTGTATAAAGAGAAATAGTGTTCCATTTGGGTTACCCAACCAGTGGGGTCCGAGCCATCAAATTTGGTCACATCCACCCATGGAAGTTGTAGGTCACATTGAAAGTGATGGTTCTGAAAGTTATTGGAATGAGAGGAATGGCCACCTTTAGGATGTGGAGGTGAGGAAGAGGAAGGGTTATCTGTATGGATATGAAGTTTGGTGCAGAGTGCCAAAAATACTAATTCAAGATGGGTGGTGAGGTCTTGTTTGATTTCCTCCATTGAGGACTGCATGGTTGTATTGATGGCTGCAACATTGGCACTGAGTTGTTTCACTTCTTCTTGGGTTTCTATGAGACCAGATTGCAAGGTGTTGAAGCGAGCTTCCAAGTATTGGCTACGGGTATGGGCCATGAGGATGGGGGAACAAAAAAGGAGCGGGCGGGGTCAAAATTGTATCCGAAAAATGATATGGATGAATGTGATAAGGGAGAAGAGATGAATCCAATGGAATAGGTCTCAAATAATGGTGAAAATTTTTCCAGACTCTTTTTTTTTTACACCTGCGGAGTTATACTCCGGTCTGAAGAATACTGCAGAGAGGAAATGCCCAAATGCTTAACCAGAAATAAATGTGTATTTACTTGGCAACCTGAACACAATTGCACGACAATAGATCTTGATTTAATTTGTTTATGTTTTTGTCCCCAAGGGTTAGGTATTCAAGGGTTCTATAGACAAGGTTTTTCCCTGTTCTATAGCTCTCTGATATATGTGTAGGGTCCAATAGTAGTACTCGGAAAAAAATCTCAGGGCACTAACTAAGGAGGATAGACCATACCCTTAGCCGTGCTACCCGACTACCCAGGTACTAGAGAGTATCTTCCCAAGTGTTGTTCTCGGTGACACTATAGTAGTGAGGTGGCCGATCGATTTATCTAAAGAGGGCTTTAGGTAATCTAGGCCAATCCGTACACATGTGTTGTTTGATGCGCTACCACTCAAGGGGGTACCAACAAGGGTTACAAGGGTGGCCAACAGATGTGCTCTTAAGTACCACTTGTATTTCCTGCATGTATGAATCCCTCAACCATGGGTTTATGCACATAATGACATATTTCTATGGCTTAAAGACACTGGAATACGTCTCTACCCTAAAAAAAAAAATTAACCCACACTTTCTGCAGAGGAAAGTGCTTTGATACCACTTGTAATATACCAGATATAAAATGTATGCAGAACAAAAATAAAATGCTAGAAATGGCAGAATAACAACAATATAACCAAAACATTCACCACAATAGCACTGAAATGATAAGAGAATAATAACAGAAATAACACTTTGAATATGAAAGCAATGTTCACGGGCCTCTTTGAGGGGGCAACCTCCAGTTGAGCAGAGCTCTATTACAATAATATCCAATATAGGGTTCTCATACCCTTGACTCCTATTTATACTAAAAAGAAGCATCTAGAGGAAGATCCTTCTAGAAGCGGAAGCTTCTATTAGGTCTTCTTAGATCTTCCTTATTATATTTTATTGAAAGGCCTTATTAATATTGACCTTTATTACATCTGAATATATTTTTCTACCTATGTGCGGGTTAGGACCCTAACATCCACTCTCCCCATCGAGTGAGAAATTCCCTCCTTATGCACATCTATTGAGCTTCTACCTGACACTGCTCCAATGGAGGAGCACTTGATGAACCTAGAGTCATTGGATGAAGACCATCGGTCTTCATTACAGAACAACGAGGTAGCCAAAAAATGGCCAAAGGCCACCTTTGACCACCATATCAACCTTCGCTCATTTAATGAAGGCGAACTCGTCCTTGCCTACGACATCGCTCACGATACCCTCGGCCATGGAAAATTTGAGTCCTTATGGAATGGACCTTATATCATCCAACATTGTTGCACTAAAGGTGCCTACATCCTAGCCTCTCCCAAGGGCCATTCTTTGAAAGAACCCGTCAATGGGTTGTACCTAAAAACGTTTTATGCCTAGGTGTAGACACTCTACACTAGGATTTTTCCTTTTTTGTACACATTTGTAGAGTTTTTAGTCTTCTTTTTTCCTCCATACCTTATGGATGATCTACCATTTATGTCATTAATATATGCCTCCTCCATCATCTTACCACATTAGTTACACTGACAGGGCTAGCCAATGGACATAGAATCTCTCTTCGGCTGCTTGGGCCCTCTATTCCCCCTCACATGAACTGCTCCACTCCAACGGCATATGTTTGAGCTCAGCAACCAACAGCCAAGAAGAATACACAACTTTCATTGGCCTCATTGCCAAGGCTAGTCACCTTCATATTTTCCACATTAGCGTCTTACTAGATTCCCATCTCGTCGTCCTGCAGCTCAAAAATGTGTACCATGTCCACAATCCATGCCTCTTCAACAAATACCTGCAAGTTAGAATTTTATCTCGACATTTTGATTCAATCAAATTTACACATATTCCACGACAATGCAATCAAATAGAAGATAATATGGCTAACCTAGTGTTAGATTGGCATTTATCACATCAAGATACCATTAAACATACATAAACCATCAAAAGTATGTTACAACATGTAGATTAAACATCATACAAAACATCACCAAACATCATCACATGTGAACATCACAAAGATCCAAAAATGTATATCCATATATATATATATATATATATATATATATCGATCACTATGCCATCAAATGTTTACAAAAAATAGTACAACATGTACATCGCCCATAGGTAGGTGAACCCCCTCATCCCTATAGGTACAAAAAAGGTGTCACACTACCATATATACAATATGGGCTCACAATCCTCTAAAAATACAAAAAATAAATACATCAAGCACTCATGGTGCCGCTAGAGCACCACCACCAGGTCGTCTGTCAGGAGATGGTGGCCCACAAGCTGGAGGTCCGCCCAATCCAGGTGGCAGTCGCCCTGTCATCGTTGCCCCTGCTACAACTTCACTGTGAATCAAGGTCCACAACTCCACCAGAAGGCCTACACTTCTCCAAGACTCCCTTGTATTGGATCTACATCCACATGCCCTCAGGAACTCTTTGTAGCACTGCCTCCAATCAGTAGAGAAAGTCCTCTATCACTCCACTAGCCTCTTCCAATGGAGCATGTGAAGGTCCCACACCAGGTTCATCATATTGATGCCTCCTACCATCTCTATCAACATCTGTTGGCATCGCACTAGCCTTGTCCCTCTGATTTCTCTCACCTACCCGCAGATCCCCGTGCAATGGTCTCTTAGGCCCCTAGCGAGCTGACGGTCTAACCAACTCCATTTCTCAGCCTCGTGGCCCCACATATTCACACACAACAAAAAAAATATAGCATCAACATCCATCCATACATAAAACATATGCTACACTATCCAAAACATCAAATAAATCAACATACCTCTGTGGTCCTATTGGGCCCTTCGTTTTTGAGAAAGAATTGTGCAAGTGTTGGTCATGAAACCTCCATCAGAGGCTGGAAGGAAGAACAATAGAAAACAGTTGTGGAAGCCAGCACAACACTAGCTAAACAGTAGACACTTGCAACATAACAATAAGATGTGCAAGCTGAACAAGAAGACATAACCCAACTATACATAGGACAAAATATAATTGAAAAAGGCTTGATTGTTTGGCAGGTTGAATAGTTCGCTCATTCTTTTTTGGTCATTAGTTGATGTTGTAATGAATGCGACCTACTGGATGGGAAATCATGATTTTGTGGTTGAGGTCTGGAGCCAAGAGTCTGTACTATACTTTCTATGTAATGTTGAGTTTGTAATGTAAGAAAGATCTTTGACGATGATATGAAAAAGAATTAAATTTTCAGATCTGATGTGTCTTTACATGGTTGCTTATGCGTTTCAGTCTTTCTGTATAGCTTATGAGTTATAATTGTTTCTCTTATGGTTAACTGGTGCTCACAATACCAGTAGGTTTTGTTCTTACATTTAGATGTTTCTAATCTGATAATGTTGATTGCGCAAGAACTAAAGTGAGTTTTGAGTACTCTATGGATCTTCTGTAGACTTCTCCCTTCCCTTCCCTATCTATCTATCTCAACAGTTCTTCGGGTGAGACTTCTTCTCTTCATAGGGGATGAAAATGCCAATGCTCTAGACTACACGGTGCCTTTTGTTGGTAACTTGAGAAGGACCCTGGTCTGAACAAACTCACGCCAACAAAATGGTTCTGTTGCCAGGACCCATATTAAAAGGAAACTTGTAGGAAGAATTCTACCGCCGATCCATAGATCTGGCATCGATCAATGGTGGGAAAGAAACTGTAATGCCTTCATATGGAAAGAAACGAAACTAAGAAGAAAATCGGTGGGATTTACTCGGGAAGCGATCTTTTACTCAGAAAGATCAAGCGACTAGTACAAAATGTTTTGGGTTAAATTACCAAAAGAATTTTGTCACTGGATCAAGAGACTCCAAGAAGCTCCAGAATTCCACGGGTGGGTCAAGACAATCTATGCATGGGATACCGACAAGTTAGCATCACTCTAGAGGATGGATTGTCCAGTCACGAGGGTCGTAGATTTCTGGGTTACCACCGCGATAGAAGGATACATAATCAAATTTACAGCCGAGAACCACCAGTCTTTCTCATGAGCCAAGGAATTTTTCAAGAAAGGCACAAGGGGAAGACTTGTAAGAGAGATCCCCCTGTGGATTAAAGATTTCTTGGTGGAGGAAGGGATGTTGATTATGTCCCGGATCGAGATGGCAGTGTAAACACCCTCGCTTGGGGTAGGGCAAGACGGGGTGAGAGTCATGGAATAAAGAGAGGGGAAGGGTTCTTCGACAAATTGGGGGGAATGATCCAGAATCAGATCCAGAAGCCTGATAGGGCTTAAAAATGCTCAAAAATGAAAGTTCTCGGAATCCGAAGAAACCAATGCCATTGAGTCCATCTCGTCTTCCTGATTCTGGCCATATATTTACATCGTCAAACGGGCTCCGTATGTGCAAGATCTCGCATTCTGTCCGAAAAGCAAAATAGGCAAAAAAGGGGGATGATTGTACAGTCTGTACAGTCCATACAGTGCCACGTGGCATGCTGACTGTACAGGCCGTATGACCATACAGGTGATGTGGCAGTTCTTAGAGATGACACATGGCAGAGCATGACAGGTGATGTGGCATACGGGCAGACAGTTGGACCCATCCATGGGTGACACATGTCACCACTATAAGGGTGACACATGGCATGGGATGACGTCAGCAACTGACTGGGCAGGTATGGTGGCAGGATGACATGGAAGACACGCGGGAGGTTGATAAGGCAGTACGGTGGTATGTGGCAGGTGACGTGGACCAATCGGCAATTGACAGTTGGAATATTCAGGTTGGTTGTTGATGTGCCACATGGCCCAGTCATGGGCTGCCACGAGGCACCCTGTGGTTGGCTCTCTGGTTTATATAAAAGTTGTTGGCATGGACGGGAGTCGAACCCCCGACCTCTCCTTCGAGCATATGGACTCGCAGGTCCGGGCTAGCTAGCCCACCTTTTCTTGGTTCTTAATAGTCATATGTTAAAAAAATTATTTGAATTTGGTTGAATGGTTCGTCGGCAGGGAAAAGGGCCAAGGCTTAGCCCCAGCCCATGGTTCAACAAAACATAACTCCATATGGCCACGAGCACGGACGAGTAGGTGTAATGGATAGGGTCCAGCCCTCGAATCATGGGTGGATCCCACAGGACCAGGGCTACAACCACCAAAAGGGCGCAGGGGTTATGACACCAGCCCGTGGACCTATGCCAACGCGCCACAGGAACCAGGAGCCAGCAGAGAGAGGGCCAGCGCATGGGCACGTGGCCACATGGAGGCGCCCAAGTGACCAGGGGTGTGCATATTGGGGGTTGCACCAAACATTTATATGCAATGGGTTTTTTTAATATAGTTTTGGGATTTTCATTAATATTATGCCTGATATTAGTTGATTTTCTCCATTTTTGGGAGATATTGGGCATTTTTGGAGCCCAAATTTTGGGAGGAAGTTGGGGATGGATAACCAACTTCAGATCTATATAAACCAAGCCTGTTTGAGTCCATGGAGGATATTCAAAGATAGAAAAAGCAGAGTTATGCTGAAGAGAAGCCAATCCAAAGCCATTTTTATGCAGGGAAGATATTGAGGAGCAGACACTGTTGGGCCATTTCTGGGAGCTCCGGACGTCCGTTTTGCTGTTGTTTTCTTTGAAGGGTTATAGAGATATGGAAGAACATGACTAGATCAGTCTTGTAGCTAATTGGCACTACTGTGATGTACTTTTGATATTTTGAACAGATATAAAGAAGCCTCCCCCACAGAGACAAAGGCCCGGAGATGTAGGCAAAGTTGTGTCAAACTCCATTATCAATCTGCATGTTATGGTTTGCTATCTATTATTTCATTTCAGATCTTTACATGTGTATATGGCTGTCATAATTTCTCTTCTTTCCTCATTCTTTCATTAAGTTTCTCAAATGGTTAATTAACGCATGCAAAATTAAAACTCAACCATAGTCATTAAAAGATCCTACGGATCAGGGAAACAACAAGAAATGGATTCAAGAGATGAGTGAGCCTTGAAGAGATCCTCCGTATTTGAGAAGTGGTGGCACATCAAAATCAAGAAATCCGCAAGATAGTCTAAAAAGTTGAGGAAAGAAGGAGGATCGGGAGAAATAGAACAAAGACAGATGGAAGAACTGTAGAGGATGAAAAGACAGAAACAATTAGCTAGTCAAAGGTTAAATGAGAGAGAAGCAAGGAGAGCAAGAAGTCCCCAGTAGGTGGGATGAGTAGGAGGAAGCAAGAAGGTAAGAGAGGAGGAAATCGACATGAATCTTGAAGGAGAAAGAGAATATTCATCCTCGATAATAGGAGAGATCGAGAATCCGACCGAAGAGATCATCCTAGTGGAAGCTAATGAGACCCCCCAGATCAAAGAGATCCACCCCAAAGCCAGTGGCACCAGCCATGAATCACCCGTACCCCAACTTCCCTCAATACAAGAAGTAAGTTCTATACTACCTTCTCATACAAGTTTTGTTCCAATACAATTAGTTAACCAGTCACAACCAGGAAGTGAGAGTACAGGGAGGATACTGGGATCCCCTGGTAGATCGCAAGTAGGACAATTAGTGTTCACATTGATAAAAACAATAGGATCAACAATGACCAGCCATGCGGGAGGTTTGATTGCCCGTTACCCATAATTTTGGGGTAAGGGTGATGAAGACGTTGAACAACACTGGTTCTTGTGTGAATCCATCTGGATATCCAGAGGGACACCAGATGCGAACAAGTTGGTCGAATTCCAGAATACCCTGAGAGGTTGCGCTCTCAAATGGTACATGAAGATCATTGAACCATGAGTTCTAGGGATGCAAGGTCAAGCATTCACCCTTTTCCAGGTATGGATGAGGTTTATAGCAGAGTTCGCACAGCCCCAGTAAAAACAACAGGCTTTTTCTGAGTTGCACGAAATCCAACAAAGAGAAGGTGAATCAACCTAGGAATACATCCAGAAGTTCAAAGATTCCATAGGGAGGTTAGCACACCCAATCCACGAAGAACATCAAAGGTAATGGTACATTCAGGGCTACTACCTCTCACTTGGATCCCGCTAACACAACAACGGATAGCCACGTTGATAGATGCCTTGGAATAATCGATGAAGATTGAAGCCATGGCAGGATACCCTGGAAGCTTGAGAGTAACCCAATGCCTAGTAGACGCGAATCTAGTGCAACTACAAGGACAGATATCAGCCCTTACAAAAAATATTCAAGAACTGACGATACCCAGACCAGGACGACCATAGGTTTGGTGCACTGGACATAAATTATTTTAGGGGCTAAATTTCGCTCATGGGATAATTTTCCATGGTTTTTCCAAAAACGAGATTCGTTATTTTAAAAATGATTCGCCCAAATTCTATAGGATAAAATTATTTTACCTTAAAAATCGCCAAAATTTTATAAAAAATATATAAAATCCTTAGAAATTTGAATATTTTTACAAACATATCGCCAAACATTTATAGTTGGCACATGAAGGATAAGTAAGATTCACCAAGGTTTCTACATTTTAAAATAAATTTCCATCCTTAAAATCATCTCTGGCACTGGATTCTATACGGAAGGTCATTTGGCGAATGAATTCCCATGAGGGAGAGGGTTGGGACCTCCCCAAAATCTGTTGGCAACCCCACTAGGACCTACAGGAAGATTTGCACAAGTATCGACGAACCCACTATTTCACCATCCCGCCCCATATCACGCATTCCCAGGAGGTCAAGCAACACTTACAGCGGAGTATTATGAGATCTGTCGAAACCACGGGCATGGACCAAGATAGTGCCCCATCATGCAGAAATATTTGATGGTACCAAAACACATTCCATTGCGAGTTATGCACATCTACCACACATACTACCAACCAATGTAGGGTATTGGATGTACTAGCAGACAGGCTAGAATGAAAATCATTCAGGGTAAATGAAAACCCTCAGGGACCAGGACGAGGCTGAGGAGGTGGAGCTAGTGGAGAGTTTAGAGGAGGAAGAATTAGTGGAAGAGGACCGAGAAGATGTTATAACTCTGATGAACAGGGTCACTTGGATAGATATTGTCCTCATCCAAAGCAGCCATGGTGTTCTCACTGCATAACCAATGGACATGCAAACAAAGAATTCCCAGAGCTAATTGCAAAATGGGAAGACAGGGTATGACAAAGGGGAAATAACCTTATTAGTTCAGAGATCAAAAGGATTTCTAAGGGACAATTTCTGAATCTTAACATTTTCACTGGAGGAGGTGCGAGGACAAGAGTTGATGTTGATGCTCTACCACATATTCAGAAGGCAGTACCTAAGGGAGACAGGTACGACCCCCTAAAAAAAAAATTGTTCTTTAAAGATGCCATAGAATCCTTCCTGAGAATTCCTAGTTGTGAAATGAAACAGAATCCCCCTCAACCAATTGTATATCCTAAGGTAGCACAAGTACCTGCTTCACTCCCTGCACCCAGAAACCCTATAGGCATATCAAGACAAATTGAGCAACATCAAAATGTAGTTGACATCTGGTTTCAATTATTCTCTGACATTCTGGGGAATGAAAAAATGATAGAGAAGTTGCACAATGCACTGTACCTAGTCTTAGGAAATGAAGAAACCTTTGAAGTAAGGATTAGGGTTAACCTTCCTGAGAAGAGAACTCAGAGAGTGCACGAAAAAAAGTAAGAAATGGAAAAGAATTATGACTGGTAGCCCAGTTAGATGATTTTGAAATTAAGGACGTCATGCTAGACCTACGTCCAGATGTGAACATTCTACCCAAGAAAACCTGGGAAGCCCTAGGAAAACCAAGACTGACATATTCCCCAATTCAGCTAAGAATGGAAAAACAATATTGTATATTTTCTATAGGAAGACTAGAGAACGTGGAAATTGATGTAGGATGAGAAAAAATAGTTGTTGACTTTGAAGTCATTGAGACCATGGGAGATAAGGACCCCTACCCTGCACTACTTGGCATCAATTGGGCCTACGACAATTACGCAGTAATTAACTTAAAGAAAGACACCATGAATTTTGAATCTGCGGGAATCAAGGTAGTTCAACCTTTAGATCCATATGTAGGACCCTGGTACACAGAACCAACGAACAATAATATGGAAGGAGTAGACCTAGACCAATTGTACACCATAACATCCAGAACAAGAAAGGATTATATAAATCCTACTATGGATGGATCAGTAAGTTGGAGAAGCATATAATCAATAGACGAAGACTCAGAACTAGATTTTGATAGTTGGAAACAAGGTTTGCACAAAATATTCTCAAGAAGGTGCGCAACTATCAGAATGACCAGATGGATTGGGACTGAAGTCAGAGAACACCAAGTATATGATGGCACCTCATACCTAGGAAAATTCTTGCAAAGCATGGAAGTGAAAGTGAGAGAGGATCAACGAATCTTGGTACTAGATATCGCTTTCCAAAACAAGCCTGCCAGATGGTGGGCTATGCACAAAAATGCACTTAAAACTTGGGACGAGGTGAAGCAAGCTCTCAAATATAGGTTCTAGAATAAGGAATAGTTGGAATTAGAGATACAAACGGACCCCCACGCCGTGCAACTGTTCATTGGAGAATCGGACCCTAGAATACACATCAAACAATGTGTGACACAATGGTAGGTTGCGGAGATACCCTCTCTCTTCTGGGTTCAGGTATTCCCCCATTCCCTAGGCCAAATTCTAAAATCTTGGTTTATACATGAGGAAACCAAAAGACAGATCAACGATTGGCAAACACTGGCAGCTCAATTTTTCAAAGACTTCTCGTTCACAAGTAAGTACCCTGATCTTGAACCAGTCCTACAAAAGATTAAAGAACTTCTTTTTACAGCCAATCATGACAAGAGATCAGACTTTCAAGTATGTCCCAGGCATACCCAAGAACTTCAGACCGAACTCCACTTAACTGTGACCGGAAAGCCTATAGAATGCTATCAGATTAGCAAAGCTTCAGAAATCCTAGATGAATTAGAAGAACTGAGAAACCTAGACATCAAAGAGACTGAGGGAAACAGGGAAATCCAAAACACCATACCTAGCTAGACTGATAGTTCCTACAATCACCCATTAAAACTGCAGAGACTCAACATAGGGACCGAGGAGCAACCCAAGATAGCTTTGGTGGGATATTACTGGGATGAGCAAACCAGTCAGGAAATACAAACCTTATTGCGAGAATACAAAGATTTGTTCCCTAAGACTTTTTCAGAATTAAAGGGAATCAAAGGAGTTTTGGGAGAAATGAAGATTGAGGTAAAACCAAGATCCAAGCCTGTCAGACATAGGCCATACCTTCTTAACCTGAAAGTAAAAGAAAAATTTAAAAAGGAGATTGATAAGATGTTGGAAGCAAGTCTTATTTTTCCAGTAGAAGAAGTAGAATGGGTCAGCCTGATAGTCATTCAAAGCAAGAAAGACACTGAAGACATCAAAGTATGTGTAGACTACAGGAGCTTCAACTCTACCTATGTGCATGAACCTTTTGCAACACCTTTTACCGATGAGGTCCTAGAACAGGTTGTGGGGAAGGAAACACACTCATTTACAGATGGATTCTCAGGATACCATTAAATTAGGATTGTTGAATAGGACCAGATAAAAACCACCTTCATCATTGAATGGGGATCGTTTGCATATAACATAATTCCATTTGGTTTAAAGAACACCCCTGCAGCTTTCTCCAGGATTGTGATAGTATCCTTTAGAGAGTTTATCCACAAGTTCATAGTGGTCTATATGGATGATTAGACAATATATATCCTACTCAAGGAACATGTATCACTATTGAGGCTAATGTTCGATAGATGTAGAGGGTTACAAATCTCACTAAACCTCAAGAAGTGTATATTCTGTGTTCCACACAAAAATCTGTTGGGCCACATAGTCTTCCAAGAAGGAGTATTGGTAGACCCAGCTAAATTATCAGTCATTCTGAATATGCCGCCACCTACAAGTTCTAAACAACTGGGCTCCACACTTGGACACACAGGGTATTATCGTCGGTTCATCCGAAGATATGCCAACATTACTGTACCTCTGGAAAACCTCCTGAAAAAGGTTGAAACATTCCGATGGACTACTGAGTGTGACAAATCATTAGAAACACTTAAGTAAAAACTCATCACAACATCGATTTTGATATTCCCAAATTGGGAGAAATAATTTCACGTCCATGTTGATGCTTCAGGTATTTCCTTAGAAGCTATCTTAACACAGCCATGAGATGGAGCTATGGATCACCCTATATACTTTACGAGTCGGAAGTTGTCGCAAGCAGAGAGAAACTATACAACGACCGAACGAGAAGGCCTAGTGATGATCTATGCTTTATAGAAATTTAGACACTATTTGTTAGGATCTCATTTCAAATTCTTTACTAATAATTCAACATTAAAATACCTAGTTAACAAACCTATGTTGGAAGGAAGAATTTGCAGATGGCTGTTGTTATTTTAGGAATTTTCCTTTGAAGTCATCATCAAGCTAGGACGATGAAACATTAGACCTGACCATCTATCCAGACTAGAGTCGGGAGAAAGTGGCAGAGCAGTCGATGATCAGCTCCCAGATGCACATTTTTTTAGGATCGAGGCAATACCAGAATACCTGGAGAACATAGAAACCTTTCTCATCACAGGGGCCTTCCCTAAAACATATTCCGCAACCCAGAAACTCCATATGTTCGTCAGAGGAGAAGATTACCAGTTGATCGCCAACCAACTGTATAAACTATGACTAGAAAATATCCTCAGGCGTTGTGTCCTAGATCATGAAAGGGAGGATATACTCTGGGAATGCCATAGCGGAATTGTAGGAGGAAACGTAGGAGGAAAGGAAATAACATAGAAAGTTCTACAGGAAGGACTTTGGGGGGAAACACTTTTCAAGGATGCAAAAGCATACGCTAGATCATGTTACGTTTGTCAATGGGTGGGAAAACTATCACGTCGAGATGAATTACCACTACAACTAGTTAGAACTCTACAGGCATTTGAGAAATGGGTAGTTGACTTCATTGGGCCCATCAACCCCACAACCAAACATTTGAAGTAAAGGTACATCATTACCGCAACCAACTACCTTACTCGTTGGGCTAAAGTAGTATCGGTACATGACTATTCGACAGATACCACTACTAGGTTCATTTTTTAGAATATCATTTCCCACTTTGGATGTCCTACGAGCCTAACCAACGATTAGGGATCTCACTTCATTAGAAGAACTATAGCAACACTTACGATCGAATTTCTGATTCAGCGTCATGAGAGAAGTCCATACCACCCACAGGATAATGGAATAGTTGAAGCCTTAAACAAAATCCTAGAAAATGACTAACAAAGGTCTGTTGCACAAACAAAGAGGACTGGGATGATAGAGTTCCAGCAGTATTATGGGCCTATGGGACAACCACAAAGAAAATCCATAGATATACACCATTCTAGTTGGTTTACAGAAAAGAGGCAGTGGTGCCTGCAGAGTTCATTACACCAAGTCTGTATATTGCACAAGCCACATGTATGAAAAATGAAGCATCAGTGGCACAAAGACCTGCGGAGCTACAAGAACTCGACGAAACCAGATTTCTAGCAGATTTCCATCAGTCAGTTGAAAAGGCGAGACAAAAATCTTGGCATGAACACCACATCAAGACCAAGGTATTTTCACAACGGGACAAGGTGTTACTTTATGACAGCCGATACCAGACGCACCCTAGAAAGATGTGTATGCACCGGTTGGGACCCTTCATAGTTGTGGAGATATGACCATCAGGAGTAGTCCAACTTATGCAGATGGATGGTATGCTATGACCGAGATGAGTGAACGATGCTTACCTGAAGCCCTACCTATCTCAAAACTGAGAAGAGTGGGAGTCTCTCCAATCCTATAGAGCTTGTACAATAGTTGGATTTGAGTTTTTTTTTTTTTTT
>ML783100.1:1037561-1048431 GCA_009831015.1 Picea engelmannii
CTGGAGTTTTGTAAGTTCAGTTAATAATTTCCAGGCATGCAGTGTTGTGCCATAATACATAGTTTATCTATTTTGTTTAAGTGTTGGTTAATGCATAATTAACAACTCAGCAGTACATAATCTGAAGCATGAGAAAGTCCAGTAATATCTGCCATTAAGGATGACAGGGAAAACCCTTGTGGTCGGAGGTGCCCTGAAACCAAATCCAACCAGAGTTAAAGGCCATGCACACCCAGTCTAGTCACAACCTTTATTTCTAGTGCGGTACCCTGAATGTCACCCGTTAATCCATATAGCCGCATTATGCCAAGATGCCATCGAACTTCGCATCGGGACACCCACCCATCAAGTAGAAAGGTCTCTATTCGGCCACGTCTCTATTCCACTCAAACGAGTAAATACTCACATCGCTCAATCGGATTTCCCTTGATCAAACCATCCCATCGGACAACTCACACCCTGTTGCATCCATAGAGTCATCATGAGGAGAAGTTATTGTTAAAACATACCCATTAAAGCTAGACAAAATACTCTCAGAACTGAGCTGAGAACATATTGTTTCTCAAAACGAGCATAGCCATTTCAACACTCAACAGTGTGAACCAGTAGAGACCTTTGGAAAATCCAAACACATAGCCTAGCTCTTATCTACCACAAACGTGCGAATGTCGAGAGCTACAGCAAGCCAACGTGCCATGATGAAAGAAGCAGTACTAGATGATATCTGCGACCCCCGGGTCAAGATCATAGGTGACCTCAAAGGGAAGGTAGAGAACATCAAGTTGGTCGACCTTGACCTCACAGATTCAACTTTTTTCCAACAGATGCACCCAGATGTCTTTTGGGAGTTATCCCCGGATGGAACTGGAGATATACATTTTATATCTAAAAAGGAGTTCATTAATTTGTTTAACTCCACCGTCATTAACCTCAAAGACTTACTAGTCTTTGACACCATAGGCAACATGGCGCATTGTACAATCAACAATGGCATAGGATACGACAACCATGTGAGAAAAAATGGAGCAAGTCCTCCAGAACGCCCAACAATGTGCAGAATTGATGCATCTCTGCATCACTAGAACAAAGTTACTGATGCTTCTACCCGAAGATATAAGACTAAGGATCACACCAATGCCACCTACAAAGGAGGAGGTAGAAACCCATTTAGACCACTCAACAGCCAGTGGACTCCCTCTAAAGACGAGATCGCCTACTAATGCAGATCCTTCAACTACAAACCTGGTACAGTGGCCAACAATGCAATTATTTGGGCTAATCAGAGCCTCCACAAATCAACTAGAGAAAAGACTCCAAGACACCGAGAGCTCAGTTGAGCTCGCCAAAAAAGAACAGTTAGTTGAACAAGCATGTAGAATGGCGTAAAAACATGACAAAATCCTAGATGACCGCAAACTAGAAAAGGCCCAGGAAAAATTTGCAGAAGCCTGGCCCGAGATCTAGAAGGTTGCACCCGACTTACTAGAATCCAACGAGACAATAGAACTAGAGCAATGGATCGAAATGATACAAGTGGCATGGACACAGCTCACGACATGCACAAAGAATATACAAGAAAAGTTACAACAAGTCCATCAAGAAGCATAACAATATCCTCGACAGCTACAGGAAAAAATGCAGAAGATAATACTGCAAGGTAACAATGCCCAAGCGACATTACACAAACAGACTATGGCCTGCACCAGAATTTTTAAGGAAGTCAACAATTGGATGGGTATCATCGCTCGATGAAATCAAGTCTTGGAGGAAGTGCGCACAAAGATCCAGGTGCTCAATGAGGAAGTTGTAGTCACAATGGACCCCATGGAGTAGCAACAAAAGTTTGACCAAATTCAACAGGCCAATAACGAATTAAATTCCCTCTATGAAGCACAGTCAGTAGTCAAGAAAGAGTTGCGTGAGTTTTTACCGATGATTCAAACCGCCTATATGAATATGCACCAGGTTGATGCAGCAACTCACTCCGAATGGAACTCGTTGGTTGCAACCAAGCCAAATGCATACAATAAAGAGATGACCCAACAGTTCCTGGCCAAAGCATCACTCCTTGCCCGAAAATGGCAGGACAAATTTGAACGCTTTCGTGGAGTAAATCACAGGGCATTAGAGCTCGTTCCAGAATTGGGCCCTTCGTTTGAATAAGTGAAGGAATAAAAGACACAAAAAAAAGAGCTCAAAGAAGAAGAAAATCTGGATTAGGGAAAGCAACAGTTGCTCCTAGACAATGCGAAGGAACTAGGTGCTTGACTCAAGGACGAGTCAAGGATTGTGTTCGGAGCCTGTTAAGCCCTTCATTTTTTAGAAATAATTGTGCAAGTGTTGGTTGCACAACCTCCATCAGAAGCTGGAAGGAAGAACAACAGAAAATAGTTACGGGAGCCAGCTCAACACCAGCTAAACAACAGTCAGTTGCAACAGAACAAGAAGATGTGCAAGTCGAACAAGAAGACATAACCCAACTATACATAGGACAAAATATAATTGAAAAAGGGTTGATTGTTTGACGAGTTGATTAGTTCGCTCATTCATTTTTGGTCATTAGATGATGTTGAAAAGTTGAGTTGTGTCAATCAGAGCCAAGTCCATGGGCATTTTCCAAGGCTTTGTTGTAAATCAAGAAGAGTAGAGTCTGTAATGAATGCAACCTACTGGCTGGGAAATCAGGATTTTGTGGTTGAGGTCTGGAGCTAAGAGTCTGTACTGTACTTTCTATGTAATGTTGAGTTTGTAACGTAAGAAATATCTTTGACGATGATATGAAGAAGAGTTAAATTTTCAAATCAAATGTGTCTTTACATGGTTTCTTATGAATTTCAGTCTTTCTGTATAGCTTATGAGTTATAATTGTTGCTCTTATGGTTAACTGGTGCTCATAATACCAGTAGGTTTTGTTCTTAGATTTAGATGTTTCTAATCTGATAATGTTGATTGCACAAGAACTAAAGTGAGTTCCGAGTACTCTATGGATCTTTTGTATACTTCTCCCTTCCCTTCCCTATCTATCTTTCTCAGCAGCGCTTTAGGTGAGACTTCTTCTCTTTAGAGGGGATGAAAATTCCAGCGCTCTAGACTACACGGTGCCTTTTGCTGGTAACCTGAGAAGGACCCTAGTCTGAACAAACTCATGCTAATAGGTCCCACACCTCTCCAAGAGATAAGAACATGTCAGGATCCCGATGATAGATCATCCTACCATATAGGTATCATAGGATGATCTATGGCATCTGATGCCACATGCATTCTAGCTCGACTATAAAGTAATGGCCACCCTCCCCACCCCCATGATGAACCAAGATCGTTACCCATCACATCAATCATGGATCTCATGCACCAGGCACATCCAACAAAATTCTTGGGAACAACATAGGCACCCTCTCCAAGAACTAGGCCACCAAGATTGACCCAAAGGAAAAATCCCCTAATTTCGTAGCCAAGCACATGCTAAGTTGCCCCACCATATTGGCATGTAGCATCAAGCCCCAAGAAAAATTATCTCCACCGAGTTCTCTCTACATGAGCCTCAGCTGACCACCACTGATCCACTGAGTAGCTAGGGACCCATAGACCCGCACAATCATCGTTGCAATGCAATGATGCACAAGGGAATCCATCACCCCAATCCTCAGCATCGAGCCTTAAATAAAGTCCTCCCCGGTACAATACATTTGTGCCAGATTATCCAACTGACCATCCCCTGGCAACAAGGGATCAACAATTAGATGGCTTCCCCGAAAAGGTATCCCAATGAAGAAATACACATCCTTTGTCGCAGAGAATGTGAGATGCTCCCCTCGCACAATGAAGCACTGCAAATTAGTACTCCACATAGATATCAGAAACTACAACACATACTCCCATGCCCGCAACAGTGAGTAGTGAAAGAACTTTAGCAACCCACAAGCTACCAAAGGTCCCCACACACCTGGCTCCTCGTCTCTCACCGCCTCTCTAAAGTACACCCAGTCTCTCTCCATGCAATTGATCGACATCCTCAACTGGTCACTTGCATCCACATACACAACACTTAATCATACATCACAACCCATAAAAACACCCAAAGCTCAGCAAAGACAAGTTTTTCCACTCCCCAGCTTTGCCTCATGTGTGTGGTTTTTTCCCCACAGGTGCGCACATGTGCACGCATTTTCTTCACATAGTTGTTCATCAACGTACGAATGTCGAAGAAACAGAGGTGAATTCATGCACCCTTGTCACACACACAGACACACATTCATGCGTGCTTGTTCACTACACAGTTGTGCACACATGCAAAACTGTCAGAGAAACAACTGCACACGAGTGCACAGCTGTGATTCAAACAGGTGTGCATCTAATGCACTCCTTTTTTCCCCATTTAGGTGCCCCCATGTGTGGCTATCCCAATTATAGTCGCACACCCAAGCACGAGAATCCTTCGATCGCTCGTGCAGTGGGGGGCCCACCCCCACAAAATCCTTCCATACGGCCATCCATAAGGCCCTGCCGAAAATAGAAATCCTAATTACTATGCAGAAGGATACGACCACTAACCTGACACACACTAATCCTAGATCGGCTGGCTCAATCTCCCGGAATCTCCAAATCTCTTCTAAAAACATCTCATCCACTCACTATGGCCGTAGGTACAAATGAGGTGGCTTTATGGGCCCTACAACTATATATAGTCCCTTTTGCCAAATTATTTTGTTCAATTATAGGAGCTCAGAGCGTCCATTTCCCGATATGTCTTCACCCATGGGATCAGGATCCCACCACCTACACAGTCACATTCCCTGGGTCACCATCCATCCCTAACCCCGGGGGACCATTTTTCTCCCATCATGCCCAAGTACGCATACTCATGTTCCAAATTATCGAATAACTGTTATATATTCTTTCTCTTCATATATTGTTCACGACGGGTATTTGGTTTTTTATGTGTGTAGGTACTTGGTCATCGCTTATCAACGTAGCCCCTTTAGGTATATTCTCAACACTAGCATGTAATCATTCCCTCTGAATATCAATTTCCTCTCCTAGTCACACCTTCTGACATTTTCCTATAGGATCCTCACACCCGGCTCTGCAGTACTATCACCTCCATTGCATTTCAAGTATTGTCACCTGGTAGCATTCTCCCCCACATGAGTTGTCCCATTCATAGTCCCCCTTGTCACTTTGACACTCATGCTGCTTTCACCCTAGGGATGGGAGTCCCGATAGTCTTACGCATTTCCAAAAATCAACCACATACTTCTTCTCCTCATTATGCTATCCTTCCCAATGGAATCCCAAGATCTCTCATCATGGTTTACCCTTTGACTACACCCCCATAGTATCATTAACCTTCCATTTCATCCACAATCATTTTTCCCGCCTGCAAATTTCCATCCATTCATTTACCTCATATAGAAACCCACCCATGGGGCCCCCATCCTCCACCAGTTTTTTCAAGAAAATTGCACTATCAAAAGCCAAGCCATCGTGCACTGTGGCACCCATTTCTACATCTACACATTTATCCCACTCGATTCTTTATTCATTTGGTAATTGTGAGAAGTTTTTGTTTCCAACATGTACTTAGCTTTTTGTTGTTACCCTTGACGAACTTCTTTTTCTAGAAAAGAAACCCATGTTACCCTTAGTTGGGGCATTCATTACCTTCTACTCTTGTTGACATCATCCATAAACCCTGAGTATCCCACAGTCCATGTACCTACGATCTCTAAGTTTGTCCACTTTTTCATGCCTCTGGCACAATTTAACCCATGTCTAGTCGTCCCCCTAACGTTAGACTCAGTTTCACGGTTGCTGCCACTCATACTTCACATATATCCCCAACCAAGGGAAGTCTTGAGTCTCACCACGTCTTGACTTTGTCCATGCACCTCATCAGTTCCTGATCTCATCTAGTGGATTTCATGAATCCCTTTGCTTCTTAGAGTCGTGTCTCCCTTTCTGTCGACATCAACATAGTTTCCAAGAGGGCGATAGTATCTTGACTCTCATTCCCTTTACAATGAGGAGTCTCGAATGAAATAGAGAAAAACAACATTGTTCTCTATTGTCGTTGACCCCCATAACATTCGACTTCAACCCTATCTCATGTTATGGTGGGTCTTACTTTGTGAATAATGGTGTTCTTTTTATATTTTCCAAAGACCTCTGAAATTTTTTGGGCTATCAATGCCTACGAATTATTGACACTTATTACAAGTGTCATCACCTCTTTTCAAAGTATGTTCACCATCATAATTGTCCTCTGTCATTATCAAACCACCCTGGAGGGCGTTGCAGTTATCTACATCAAGATACCACTTTCATTTACTGTCTTCCACATTTTGAGTTACATGACACGAGCATGGGGCATGCCCACCTTGTTTGTACACAGTTTTATTTTTCCACACCTAGCGAAAGGTTTGGGTCCCACAGGTTCCCCTCTCCCTCCAATGGGTCTCTCTTGCAAATCCTTTCAACACTCTTTCTTACAATGGTACTTTCAATAGAAGAAACATTGATGTATTTCAGCTATACATATGCTCCTTACCTCACACATCACGGGGCATCTATTATCACTGAAATTTTGTCTGCAAAGTGGTTATAGGAATCCATCATCTCCAAACACCTATTAGTTCATTCATGGCCCAAAAATGCATTCCCAAAAGACACAAACTATACAACTAGTTATAAAATCAGCATGTGCTCAAAATATAAAGGAAGCACACACACGTGCGTTGAAAATGCAGGGAAAATGCACATGCCCGCGATGCACGACTGTGGATGAAAAAATGTATGCACACCTCATAACGACACATTCATGATTATGGTCGGCCACCCACCCACTTTTGTTTCATCTCCCAAGTCGATTTGACCCCTAAATTCGAGTTGAATCTGAGTCGGGGGTTGTTCAAAGACCTAAAGGTGCCCTAAAGGTGCCCTAAAGGGCCCCTTGTTCACACTAAAGACCGGTTGGATAATGCCTCAAAGATTTTCTATAAAAAGAGGCCATGGCTGCACTATATTTTCAAGAATGTATTTGTATTTTTATGTTTCCTCTATTCTCTTACAAGGAACTTCTTTCCTCATTGGAGCATATAAGAACCACTTCATTGGGCCATTCACAACACCTCTTGAGTGAAAGAGCTTTGGATTTCTTCACCATTTCCTTTTAGTTTTCTATTTGTAAGAAGATCTCTCTCAATGGGGGTTCAAGAGCCCTCCCTTGGAGTAAGACGGGACCCATAAGTCTCCCTTTCGCTTTGGTTTTTTCCCACTAATACAATCTATCCATTGGTGGCCTGAGTATTGGTTAATTTTTTGGTTAATTTTGGTTCTAATTCCCTTATACACTTTAGTTTAGTTTCTTTTATTATTGATTGCTTAGTTGTTGTTTTATTTCTTGTGCTTGATATTTCTAACTCTTGCACTCACTTATGTCATGTTCAACTAACTGAACTGAACTTGCAAGTGTCCCTCTTTTTCTCATTCAGGTGACGAAAAGGATACAACACCCATCTCCAAATAGTTTCCAAGGACAAGACACTCATCTCTATGATCCCTCTCAGACCAACACATTGTACACCACACATGCTCGTGAATGAATTTTTCATTCACCATATATTGTAATTGCATCGTCAGGTTGGCCAGTTGTGACTATACATGTTCCAAAGATGTCTATGTATCTCCTTCACCTGGTGTTTCCTCCAAGTGCATTACAATTTCCATGTCTTTTTCCTACGTCATCACATTTTACTAGGTGAGTGAGATTCAGATATGGGGAAGAAACCCCACAATGAACCATTCTCTATGTTTATGGGATATGGAATGTCAACCTATCCAGTAAAATATTGAACCATTGGTCATAATCCCATATGGTTTCTCCATGCTTCTGCATCTCCTTAGTCTCTATGGGGGACCTTGCTTTCCATGTTGGAACATTGTCCTTGTATTTCATGTACCGTGTGAAGGCTCTTTCCCTGAATGTGGTTTCTGGTTACACAATCTTTGTTGCCTCATCTTTGATCCTCTTCACAGACCATATTGCTTGACATATGAACTAGTTATGCTCTACATAATCTCTACTTGTCTCATTAAATATGGGTAACCTCATGGTACTATCCTGATTTTCCATCTTCAATCTCAAAATCTATCATCCTACTTGATTATTGGGTGTCATAGATATCAATACCGATACTCTTATTGGAAAATTAGTGATGAATTCATCTTCTTATTCACTCATCACTTCTCTTCTTTCTTCTCCTACTCCTTCTCCTACTCCAATCCATTTGTTGTATGTTGTTCTCTCTTATTGATTTCAAATGCAAAAGGGGGGTGGTTCAAACGGGTGGTAGGTCCATATTCTTCTAGAATTTCTTGTGAGGTGACCCAAAAAGTTTCCTACCTACAAGCGTGCAATACCATCCACTATATGTAACTCTTCTCTCCCACCACTAGGGGATCCTCCATCTTGCACTTCCTCATGGTGTGGTATCCTTCCTTTTCATCCTAGGCTCGACCCTTTGTCACATGCCCCTTGTTAAATTCCTTCCACTTATTTTCTTCTCTCTCCTCCTCGACTCAACTCTTATTGCATATATTTTTCCTCTCTCTCTCCTCTCCTCTTCTACATCCATCTTATTCCTCACCTCATCTCAAAAACATTTGGACCCTCGTCAATACATCCACCTACTCTCTCATTTCTCCCCTATATTCTCATCCCCCCAAATTCTTAGGGAGTCTACTTAGCCGTCCCATCAATATCAATTTGCATCATCCCCTTCTCAATGAACAAGAATTTTATCGAAAGTGGTATTTATTCCAAGAGTATTTTCTTACGACCTTTCATGAACTTTATTCATCCTGGCTAAAAGAATCAGTGTATTTGATGAAAAATTCAATTATATAACCTTATTTCACCCGAGAAAACCATATGACAATGGCTCAATTCCACTTGTTATCCAATTCCTTTAGCTTATCAACTGTGGCTTGATCCCAAACTACTGTTTCTAGTTGCCTCAAAGAAGTATTAGTAGCAGTCTTCCTTTTAAACCATTGATACAATAGACAGGGAAATTAAACAAAGAAAATTCCATGCATGTTAGTTTAGTGATACCTATTTTTCCATCTCTTTACATAAACCTTCAGACCTTGATTTTTTGTCGAGTAAACTCATCTTCCTTTGCAGTCAACCAATATTTATTTTACTTCTAAGATGGATACCACCTCATTTTCTTATTTCTTCACTCGATACAAAACCTTTAGGTCCTGACCAAATAACCATTTGTTGGGCCCTTTCACGCTTGTGTGCATCCATCCTAATGTTGTGGGAATAATACCCATGGTTCATCCAGAGTTGACCAACCAAAAACACAAAGCATCAACACATCAATATTCAACCAATCTTGAATAAGGTCTCACCCAATATGGTATGAGGATCACAAATACCATCTAGTATTATGTCAAGGATGAAATACTAAGCACACATAGATCCATTGAGGTTGGAATTCATACAATCAATTGTTAATTATTTTAACAACTAACATTATACACCATAGAAAACACATCCAATCGATTCCCAAGTAGCACATCATAGATCAAAATTGTTGCATATTTCTTATCTTCTTTCAAGTAGGTACACACAAACATTAAGAAACTCATTCACTAACAACAAAAGAGTGTTAAGTTTCCTTAGATAGTTCCCCATATTTACATTACATTTCACCATGTGAATTCATTTAGACTCTTAATCTATGATAGACTCATACTTACAACTAGAGACATTACAAATCATAGGCTTAGAGTGAGCTAACTAACTATCCATTGGACATCTAACTAGAAACAAATAGCGAGCGAATGAACCTCTTCTTCGCCATCCTTGCTTCCTTTTATATCCTTCTATGATCTGGCACTCAGTCACTTTCAGTTCTTCTCCACTCCCTCTATTGATTGCCATTCCCGCATGCAACCCACGTAACCTCTTTAGAATCGCGAAAATCATAGGTATCTTTCCAACTCATCTTCTTGTTGTCGCATGATCCCTCATGTTTTATACAGTAATGATTCAGGAATATTTACTGCAAATTTCATTTTCTTGATTCTAGTGTGCATGATTTTGTTTTTGTATTTCTGGCGTTCATCAAAAACTTGGGTCGACATGCAATGGAAGGACTAAAACTGATTAACAAAACTTGATCTCATGAACATTTCTTTTGTTTTCCCTCTCGTATCTTCTTGAGTTCATGAAAAACTAGAATGGGCACGCACAACATCATTTATGAATGTGTGTGATATTTAGCCAAACATTTGGGTGCAAACACTCATCCACTCCCTCCCTCCTTATCTCTTCTCTCTCTCCCTATTATCCCCCAACTCACCCATTTCTCTCTCTCTCTCTTTCTCTCTCTCTCTCTCTCTCCAATTTTCCCCTCTCAAAGAGAGAGAGATATGGATATGGTGTGATAGAGAGAAAGAGGGGGACAAAGCAAGAGAGAGTTAATGGGGAAGACAAGGAGGGACTTAATTAGAGGTGTAAATTTAGAGGGAGAGAGACTGAGGTGGTATATAGAGAGGAATGAAGAGATAAATTTTAATAGGGAAAGAGGGGGGTGTAGTGGGGGGGGATAGAGAGAGAGAGATAGGTGGGAGACAAAATTGGAGAGAAAGATGGGGGGAGAGAGGGAAGGTGTGTGTGTGTGTGTGTGTGTGTGAGAGAGAGAGAGAGAGAGAGAGAAAAGGGAGGGGAGAGGGGGAGGGAGGGAGTAAGAGAGATAGGGAATCAGTGAGAGGGAGAGAGATTTATCAGGTAGATAGAGAGTTGGAGGAAAAGAGAGAGGTAAATATGGAAATAAGTAGGCATAGTGTGGGAGAGAGA
>ML783100.1:1048527-1066072 GCA_009831015.1 Picea engelmannii
GATAGGGGAGGGAGATAGGGCGAGAGAGGGAGGGAGGGTGGGAGAGAGTGGGAGGTTGGGAGAGAGTGGTAGATATGGGGGGAGGGAGGGAGGGACATATATATAAATAAATAGAGTGAGAGAGAGGAAGGGGTGAATAGAGAAAGAGAGAGGGATGAAAAGAGAGAGAGGAAGTGAGTGATAGGTGGAGAGTTAGAGGGAGAGAGAGGGATAAAGAGGGAAACTGGGAAGATAGTGGGTGAGAGAGGGGTATAGTTGGGGAGAGAGAGAGAGAGGAATATGGAGAGATGGAAAGATAGTGAGTGAGAATGCATGTGTGTAATGCCCCATATTTTGACCTTAGGTAGTTAAAAAAATTTTTTTTACTAATATAAATAATTCAATGTTTAACATTTGTTTGGATTCAGTTAGACTGTGTTAGACATTGATATGTGTACATCTAGACCTATTTGTATGTTACATGATATATGCTCATGAAAAAGATAGTTATTTGATTTTTTAAACATGAAAATTAAAATGGGTAAGTGTTATCACATACATGTGTTGAAGTTGTAGGTGAAAGCAATCACAGCACAGAGCAGGCAAAGGCAATTACAATAGCATTTTTCCCCTGCACATGGTCGATGTGGCACTATCTCTAAATACAAATGGAAGGAATCCAAAGTTAGAGGGTGGATAAAATTTTGGCGGGGCTGCTAAAGTAGTTGACACACCCAGATCTCAGGTCCCTTTTGGATTGATGACCTCAGATAATTTCGGGGCCACAATGTGTGTGGATGATAAAATCTTAGAGGCAGGCCAAAATGCATATCGTTGTTTTGCAGGGTGGCAATGTGGCAAGTAGCGGTGCATTTCAGGTGCAAAAGAGGTGTGAGACTAAAACCACTTTGTGCGACCCCAAAATCATGTGCATAATTAATGTCCTATCCCATATCAACAGGTGTCCACCCGATAGTTGTCCTATCATGCTCTAATGTTGATGAAGATACAGTTAATGAAGTAGGAACTAGTAGTTGAAGCCTTAGCTCAGTCCATAAACAAAAGTTATGGCTATGTAGGGAGGACTGTCAGCAAAGTACGACAATGGTCAATTTTTTGCAGGTCCATACTGAAACTGGTTTGCATCTGACATGAGGAAAGATGCACAGTCTGATAGAAGGCTGCTCAGACACACATATTTGAAGGAGATTCCAGATCACACTCCTAGAGGTTGTGAACTGATTTGAGTATAAATAGATTAGTTTGATATTTTATTAAGGTCATTAACTAGTTGAGCAAAGCTCCCTATTGTGTATCGTTTTATGCCATAAATGTTATCTGGTTATGTATCAAACTTGAGACTTTCGCATTAATAGAAGTTAACTTCTTTCATATCTTTGTAAAAACTGTGCTAAAACACTCGGGCATGGAGGATCCAGTCTAGGGTTATAGTTCTATTGTAATGTAGGTTTGACTACAGTATAGTTGTGACTAATTTTAGTCATCTTATTTGTTATTTTATTCCCTCTTACGCTGAAAGGCTCGAGCATGGAGGATCCAATCGAGTTGTTATAGTTGCATGGTAATGTAGGTTTGATTATTATGCTATTGTGACATATTTAAGTGTTTGAAGCTTGAGTTCAAGAGTGCTCTTGAACCTGAGTTTTTCTTCACCAAGCTACTCGAAGGTTGGATGCTGATAGAAATCTTGTTCACCTCTCTCACCAAGTCTTCCTTCTACTCACACTTAAACTCAAATTACTGACTGAAGTTAATGAGGCCCTCACTTCCATGTACATCACTTGTCCAGCTTCTGTGTTAAAATCATTCTTGCACTGAGTTTTGTCCATTTGACCTCCACTCATAAAACAAACATCCACCAAACTTTCTGATGGGTACTACGTTTATCCTCTTGCAATATGAGGGTGAAT
Organism: Picea engelmannii; assembly: GCA_009831015.1. Classification (NCBI taxonomy): domain Eukaryota; kingdom Viridiplantae; phylum Streptophyta; class Pinopsida; order Pinales; family Pinaceae; genus Picea; species Picea engelmannii. The sequence continues at coordinate 1,050,438 of ML783100.1, forward strand.
CTCAATGCTAACATTCATGGCATCCTTGTCGAGGAACGAATTGAAGACATTTCCCTGGGATTGAACGACAAATAAATTATGATTGTGAGGGTGCATCAGAAATCAATGACTTGAAGATTGAAACTTTCACCTGGCGACTCCATTATTTCATTTGTGGCTCCCAAAGGTAGACACACGAGGTCTAATCCATAGTTTCCTCTAGAAACATATGAAGCTGACCTGAAAAATATCATCAAAAATGGAAATACCTCTCAAGAAGGGATTTCAACTGTTGTACCAAGTGATTCTGGTAATTTACAAACTTCTTCTTTTAAAACTCTAGTAGCTACACCTAATTCTCCTCTTATACCATATGTTGGAGTTTCCAGAAGTTTAAATTTTGGAATTTTTTCTGTTGAACTTCCCCCCTCTAGTCTTCATTTGGAAGGAGAAATATTTGAAACTAATGTTTCCCCTGATAGTGTAAAGTGGTTCAAACCCAGAGGCTCAGAAGGTTGTCCTACTTTGGGTTTTAGTACTCCCCCTCCTGTCAACATTGTTGCATTTAAAGAAGTGGAAACCTCTTTTCCTTTGAACCCCAAATTATTTTCCACCAACTCTCAACCATTTCCTCTTTATCCTAGAAGCATTGTTGCAGTGCTACCTGCCCAAACTCCTTGTCCCCCTAGTTCTCCTACAGTTCACGTACCAATGGCAAGTCATAATCCTCCCAGGAATAGAATGGATGTCATAGTAGCTACTAGGTATGCCCCTCTTGTTTTACCTCATCCTATGAATTCCCTCCTAGTTGGAGATTACCTCTAGTATATTCCCAAGTTTACAGGGGAGGAAGATATATTTGCAGAAGAGCATCTTGAATCTTTTTACAATTATGCAGATAATCTTGTCATTGAGACTGAAGATGTATGGATGAGAGTTTTTGTTTAGAGTCTTTATGGTGAGGCCAGAATATGGTTCAGGGGATTAAATCTTGGATCTATTGATGGGATTGAAGCTCTATATGATTCATTCTTGAGACATTGGGGGGATACAAAATATTTCCTTTATTATATTACAGAGTTTGGGCCACTTAAGAGAGAAGAGTGGGAATCTGTTTCAGACTTCTCAAAAAGGTTTAATAAGATGCACAATAATATTTCCATTGAAATCAAGCCTACTGAAACCTCTACCAAAATTACTTATGCTAGTGCTTTTGACCCTGAGTTTTTCCTCTTATTAAGAGAAAGAAGGGATACCTCCTTGGCTCATATGCAAGAGGCAACCCTTGATGTAGAGTCCAATATATTGGCAGTTAGCAAACTTAGGAGTAAGGATGATAGATAAAGGAGAAAGGGAATGTATAAAGCTTCAACCTATGGTTCCTCTATTTCCCACCCTCAAGTAGACGAGTTGACAAAACTAGTAAAATCACTTTCTGTAGAAGTGGAAAAATTGAAATTTGAGGGAAAACAAGGCTATAGGAACACCCAAAATACTGATAATAGAGGTAATTTCAGAAGAAAAAACAATTCCCCTTAGACTATCCATGGAGATCAAATTAATAGGGATAGGGATGATCAAAATATCCAAGCCCCTCTCCAAAATAATCAGGTTACTGATGAAGGAGAGGAAGGAGAGGAAGATCCTGAAATCCATTGCCTCAGTGACACATGTTCATCTCCTCATTTAACTCAATCTACATATGAAGAGTCTCTCATGGCCAGCCAACTAAACGAGTTGAGTAAAGAGGAAAGGACCAGTGGCCATCCAAATATATACAACCTCGGGTCCAAGAAGAAGGAAGGAAAGCCTGGCATTCTTGATCATCCTACTAGAACATAGCTTCCTGTTAAATAAAAGGAAACTAGTAGCAAAGGGAAAGAGGAATAAATACCCCAGGAAGTGATTAAGGGCCCTATCCCAGAAGTGAATGATATTTTAAAGCCTCCCCCCTCTTTTATATTTGAGAATGAAATTCAAAATATTAAAATTCCTGTACCTTTCTTGGAGCTAGTTAAAATTGAGGATTTCAAGAGGTACCTCTCCAAAGTGTTTCATCCTCAGCTTTCACCTCATTCCATAGATTCAGTCAAAATACAAGGTGAGAAGCTTGTTTTCTTGCTGGGACCTTTGGTGGATGATAGAGATGACTCCTCCCCTCCTTTCTATACCTCTTTGAATATCCATGATAAGGTGTTGCGCAACTGCTTGATGGATTCAGGGGAATCTCACAATATCATGCCTAAGATTGTCAAGGAGGAGCTCAGGTTTGAAGTTACAAAGAATTACCATGACCTGTACTCTTTGGACTCTAAGATGGTGAAGTGCCTCGGGGTTATCAAAGACTTGGTTGTTTCCTCGTTCCAGTTGCCAAAGAAAAGTGTGGTCATGGATATTGTGGTGGTTGATGTTCCCCCTAAGTTTGAGATGCTTCTATCTAGATATTGGATAAAAATACTGGGGGGAACATTGCATATGGATATTTGATATGCCACTATTCCTGTGTTAGGGGGGGAGCATACAAAGATTTACAGGGAATCCCAACTTTCTTACATTATTAGTGATGAAGCAAATCTGACCAACCACCCCATTTTTGCAATAGACACTGATATAGGAACCAGTATGTTACAAATCATTGGTGGTCCTCAAGCACCTCTTGAAATAAAAAAGAATCCCATCACCCCTTGTGGAATACCTCCTTCCAATATATTTGTTTGGAAAATGTTTTTTGATGGAGCCTCTTCTAGGGAAAATGTTGGGGCTGGGATAGTTTTTACTTCCCCTGCACAAGAGACTATATCTCTGTCTTACAAGATTGAATTTGAAACAACAAACAATGTGGCATAATATGAGGATATTTTTTTGGGTTTGAGAGTTGCAAAGGACTTGAAGATTGAGGAGCTAGAAGTATTTGGAGATGTTGAGCTGATTTTTCATCAAGTCAAAAATCGGTATCAGGCTAAGCACCAAAGGTTAAGGACCTACATAAATGAAGTCTGGGATCTTATTGACAGTTTATTCTTGGATTTTAATATCTCATTCATTCCAAGGGAGGAGAATTATGTGGGAGATTCCTTGGTTGTTTCAGCAAGTAGGTTTAGATTTCCTTTTCCCCCCAAGCTCAAGTATGAGGTGGAAGTAAAATGCAGACCCTTTTTTCCTGACATCATCAATCATTGGAAGGTTTTTGAGGATGATCTTGAGATAAAAAGGTTTATTGAGACTATGGGTGAATTCTCTTATTTACATATTGATCAGGATCAGGATACTGAAGAAATCCCTCATGTTGATGTTTTCATGGATAAAATCGTTTACCATCATATTGTTCAGTTGCCAAGTAACCATATTCCAAAGGGACTTGTCCCCTTGGATAGATTTTTTGTCAGAAACGATGTTGTTGTAAAGGTTAAAGGTTCAACTAAAGAGGATGATGTCATTGAATGCAATTTAGGAACAAAGGAGGATCTCAGGTATGTTAGACTGTCTAGCAGTCTGTCAAAGGAGTAAAGGGTTGAGTATGTCAAGATTTTGAGGGAGTTAGCTGATGTTTTTTCTTGGAAATATGAAGACTTAAGAACATATGAAAAAAACATCATGGAGCACAAAATCCCTTTGAAAGAAGATACCAAACCTTTCAGGAAGAATCTCAAACAAATAAACCCCATAATGTTTCCTATTATGGAAAGGGAGGTAAAGACATTTTTGGATGCCCATATTATCATCCCCTTCAGATATTCAGAATGGGTGGCTAACTTGGTGCATGTGAGGAAGAAAAATGGGGAAACCAGATTATGTGTAGATTTCAGGAATTTGAATAGGAGCTCCAAAAAGGATAACTACCCCTTGCCAAAGATGGATCACATTTTGCAGAGAGTGACTGGCTCATCTAGGATGTCCATGATAGACCGATTTTTTGGTTACAATTAAATCTCCGTCCTTCCTGAATATAGAGAAAAGAAAACCTACACTACTCCTTGGGGCACATTCATGTATGCTAAAATGCCCTTTGGATTGATGAATGCAGGAGAAACTTTCCAGCAAGCCATGGACATTGCCTCTGTTTGGGAGAAAGATAAATTTGTAGTCATCTATTTGAATGAAATTATAGTATTCTCAAGGTCTGATAAAGAGCATTGTCACCACCTGAGGAAAGTCTTCCTAAAGGGCAGAAAATTTGGTCTCTCCTTCAACCCTAAGAAATCTTTGTTCGCTATGAAAGGGAGAAAATTATTGTGGAATATTGTGTTAGCTGAAGGGGTAAGAATTGATCCAAGAAGAGTAGAGGCCATTCAGACCTTATCTTTTCCTAGATATAAGAAATAGGTCCAGTCTTTCCTGGGTAAAATAAAATTTCTAAGAAGATTCATTTCTAATTTTGTTGAGTTGGTTAAGCATATTACAACCATGCTTAGAAAAAGGAATGAGGTGAAATGGAATGTTGAGTCTAGATATTCTTTCGACCAAATCAAAAGGGCTTTGACTGAAGCACCTATGCTAATCATCCCTGACTATAATAAGGAATTTCTGATTTTTTCTTTTTCCTGATCTGACACATTGGTTGTTGTTTTATCAATGAGAAATACAGAGGGGTTAGAGAGGCCTATTTCCTTTTTCAGCAGAGCATTGAGGGATGCAGAAATAAGATATGATATCATGGAAAAGAAGGCATATTCTTTGGTGAAAGCCCTAAAGTTTTTCAGAATATATGTTATGCATTCAAAGATCATTGCATGTGTCCCCTTAGCCTCAGTAAAATAAATATTGATCCATCTTGATATAGATGGAAAAAGAAGCAAGTGGATTGCTAAAATTTTGGAGTTCGACCTGGAAATAAAACCCACTAAATTGGTAAAAGGCCAAGGTTTATCTAGGTTGCTGGATAAATCAAAATGTGAGGCTTTAGGGGTTAATTTTGTGAAAAAAAACCTAGAAAACTATAAAACTAAGATTGATGATGTCAACCTCAATTTGGAAGAATGCACTTGGTATAAAGATATCATATATTTTCTGCAGAAGTTGAGGCCTCTTGATGGTTTGGATAAGAACAAGGAAAGGGATTTGAATCTCAAAGCAATCAAATACTGTCTCATTGATCAGTTTTTGTACTGGAAGGACCCTATGGGAGTTTTTTTAAGATGCCTACACCCACAGGAAGCCCAAAAAGAAATAACATTTTTTCATGACAACTTATGTGGAGGCCATCATTTCTGGAGGACCACAGTTTATAAAATCCTTAGAGCTGGGTATTTTTGGCCCAACCCTTTTACTGATTTTTTTGCAAATATTAGGGATTGTTTCAAATGCCAAAATTTTACTGGAAAGCAACAACTCAAATCTTTGCCTTTGAATCCTGTAATGGTTTCTGGACCTTTCTAGCAGTGGGGTATTGACTTCATTAGAGAGATCCACCTAGCCTCAGGTAGCCAGCATAGGTGGATTTTGACCGCCACTGATTATTTTACCAAATGGATAGAATCCATCCCTACAAGGAGTGCCTCCCACAAGGTAATCATAATCTTCATTGAAGATATCATGTCCAGATTCAGCTTTCCAAGCAGGATTGTTACAGACAATGCTGCCTCTTTCAGAGTTGAACCATTAATCAATTTTGTGAGCAGTATGGGATCACAATAATCCATTCTACTCCATAATACCCTAATGGAAATGTTTTATCAGAGTCCTCTAATAAGAGACTCATAAAAATCATCAAGAAATTGTTAGAAGATAAGAAGAAAGCCTCGGACTCAAAGTTGAAATTTGCATTATGGGATGAAAGAGTTCCAACAAAGAGGTCATTGGGTGTTTCCCCTTTTCATCTTGTATATGGGGTGGAGGCTATTTTTCCTACTCGTCTTTCCTTTCCTGTGGAGAAATTCCTCCAAGACTATCAAGGATAACCTGATGATATTATTAGGAGGATACAACAGCCGGTGGAAGTACAACAGACCAAGGAGCAGTTGCTCGATAAAGCTCATGATCACCAGCAGAGGATAAAATGAAATTTTGACAAGAAGGCAAGCAATGAAAGTTTTAAGTTGAGGGATATAGTGCTCAAGTGGGATGCCCTCAAGAAATACAAAGGAAAACATGGTAAATTTGAATCCTTATGGATTGGTCCCTTCAAGTTCTCTAAAGTATCTTCAAATAACACCTATAAGTTGCAAAGTTTGGACGACTCCGAAGTTTTGGGAATCCCTGTTAATGGGCACTTTCTGAAGAAATATTTTGTTTAAGCCATGATTGGCCTTCCACCGTTGTAATTACCACTTCTTTTCTTTTTCTATTTAAATAAGAGACTCTATGACCCAAAAGATAAGGCACTGGAACTATGTGTTCTTGGTAGCTCGTAGGGAGCATGCCATCCACTGTTGAGACAATGTTATCACATACAGTTTTTCAAGTTGCAGGTGAAATCCATCAAAACACAAAGAAAAAAAAGGCAGTTACAATGGCATTTTTCCCATGCACATGGTCGATGTGGCGCTATCTCTAAAGGAATATGGAAGGACTCCAAAGTTGGTGGGCAGAAATTTTTTTGGTGGGGGCGCTAGAGTAGCTAGAACACCTAGATATCGGGTCCCTTTTGGATTGATGACCTAAGATTATTCTGGGGCCACAATGTGAACAGACAATAAAATCTTAGAGACGGCCCAAAATGCAAACCGATGTTTTGCGGGGTGGTGATGTGACAAGCAAAAATACATTTCGGGCGCAAAAGCGATGTGAGCCTAAAACCACTTTGCGTAGCCCCGAAATCACATGCACAATTAATGTCCTATCCCATATCGATGAGTGGCCACTCGATAGTTGTTCTTCTACTCTCTAATACGGATGAAGATACAGTTAATGAAGCAGGGACTGGTAGCTGAAACCTCGGCTTAGTCCATAAAAATAAGTTATGGCTATGGAGGCTTGATTGTCAACAAAGTACGCTAATGGTCATTTTTCTGTAGGTCCATAATCAAACTGATTTGCATCTGATAGGAGGAAATGTGCACAGTCTAATAGAAGGATCCTCAAACAAAAATCTTTGAAGGAGATGCCAGATCACACTCCTGGTGGTTGTAAACTGATCTGAGTATAAATAGATCAGTTTGATATTTTTTTAAGGTTGTCAATTGGTTGAGCAGAGATCCCTACTGTGTAATTTTTTTATGCCAGAACTGTTCTCTGGTTATGTATCAAACATGAGACTTTAACATTAATAGAAATCAAATTCTTTTATCTCTTTGTAAAAAATGTGCTAAAACACTCGGGCATGGAGGATTTAGTCGAGGGTTGTAGTTCTATTGTAATGTAGGTTTGATTACAGTATAGTTGTGACCAGTTTTAGTGAGCTTCTTTGTTATTTTATTCCATCTTACGCTAAAAGGATCGGGCATGGAGGATCCAGTCGATTTTTTATAGTTGCATGGTAATGTAGGTTTGATTATTATGTTGTTGTGACATATTTCAGTGTTTGAAGCTTGAGTTCAAGAGTTCTCTTGAACTTGAGTTTTTCCTCACCAAGTTTCTCGAAGGTCGGATGCTGATAGAAGTGTTGTTCACCTTTCTCACTAAGTATTCCTTCTGCTCACACTTAAACTCAAATAATTGACTGAAGTTAATGAGGCCCTCACTTCCATGTACATCACTTGTCTAGTTTCCGTGTTAAAATCATTCTTGTACTGAGTTTTTTCCATTTGAGCTCCACTCATAAAACCAGCATCCACCAAAATTTCTGATGGGTACTGGGATTATCCTCTTAAAATCTAAGGGTTACTCTTAGTGATAACAGTAAGTTCGGTACATATATACCAATTCAAGTTATATTGTGAATGTATAATAGATACAATGCATGATGTAAATAGGCATACATTTCTTAATTGAGTGTCAATGAAAATATGGATTCTTATATAAATTTGTGATGTGTCTGCATCAATATGATCTATTAGTGAACTAACCTACAGGTTGATGATCTATGTCATAGCCAAATCACTATAGTATTGAGGTAACTTGGATGTCGTAGACATTGAGAAGATATTGTATGTTATAAGTTGTACTTACTATTTAACTTATGATTTGAAATATTACTATGATCTATGGTAAGTGTGGTTTTGACAAGATGCACAACTTGCCCAGAGTGGATTTTTGATGACTTGACTCTAAGAATAGTATTTTCATAGTATGACTTGATGTAGGATGTTGACTCTAGTTCTATAAGGAGGGGTGGAGGTATTTCCCACCGTTTATCATTCAAAACCTAGAGTCATGGGAGGGTTGTGTGAAGTCATGCTCCCCTAGACGTGTTATGGCCACTGATAGTTTCCTATTGGGGAAGCTTGGTAGAGATGTATGACACTTCCACTTATGGGTTCTATCTAGAATTAGGTCAATAAAGTTGACGCTCCAAATTAGTCCAACAAAGGAAAGGATAGGATGGAAGATGGAAGTAGGTTAGGAAGGAAGGATGCTTCGATGTTAGATGAGAATACCGATTGGGGATTAGAGATGCCACTATTGTTTACTCACTCGGTTCCTACCATATTTAAAACCCTCTTTTGATTTCCTATTGATATTTTAAGTTTGATAATGATTTATTGATGAATTGGTGTAATTGTGTTCATTAAGATTATTAAATGACGCATTACTTTATCTGTTGTCCTACATGTCTTGGTATTATCATATAATAACTATGCACTAGAGTAAATGGTTTTTTATCGTTAGTACATGAATGAGATATGTGTCCTCTAGCTATGAGACACATACCCTACACATGTACACTAGTACAATTAATTAATGTATTAATTATTAAAGTAGATTATTAACTATTTAATTAAATGTTTATTGATTATGTAAATTATATTGCATACAAAATATCTAGAAGCATTAAATACCTTACTTGACTTTTATTGATGGTTGGTATGATGAACTGAATGAGAATGGTGGGTTGTCTTGTACATTTTGGGGAAAATTTTCAAATTGCATTTATTAGCTAGCATGAGAAGAAAGACATTTCAATTTATTTATTATTGTTTAATGCAAGTTATTTATATTTTAGTTTTTTTTAATCTTTTCCCAAAAATATAGATAAGGGAGGTTGATGGATAAGAATGAGGGTGGTTGAGGAGACTTGGGGAAGGGTGTATGGAATCCTGATAAATAGGGATAAGAAGTGGTGAGGAAAGGGATGGGGAGGTTTGAGTATGATGAGAGGTTGTGAAATCTTTGGAAGATATATTTATTATGATGGTTTTCTTTAAGCATTTGTGATTTCCTGTTCTTGGAGTCACATGCATGGAGGGCCGAGAAACCGAAAGGTTTCTTAGAGATAGGAATTTGGCTAGGATCTTAGTTGGCTGGGAAGATTCCATTGTTGTAGTCTAGGCAACCGGGAAAAGAATGGTTGGAAGCATCTTCCTACTACTAGCAAAGTTACATTGTAGTTGATGAGCTTCAACAGACCATGGATGAGGTATTTTCATTGGTATTTTGTTGTACTTTTGTTTTAAGTTTTAAATCTTAGAGTTAACATATTACTTAATTCATCATGTTATTTACAATTATCATTGAGAAAATGTAAAAGAGTTGTAGAAACGAAAATCAATGAAATTATGTTAAATCAAAGTTGTTAATGCATATGTATTTAATGAGTGATTAATTTCCTAACATCCTAGATGGGTGTTATAATGTACGTGCACGAGAGGGAGAGAGAGAGGGGGGGGATTGAGTGAGAGGGAGAGAGATTTATGAGGTTGAGAGGGAAAGGGAGGGAGGAAGAGTTATTTAAAGAGGGAAAGGAAGGGGGTGAGAGAGAGAAAGAGATATTGGGGGAGAGAGATAGAATAATATATAGAAAAGGGTATAGAGTGATTGAGAATGTGATATTATATATATATATATATATATATATATATATATATAGAGAGAGAGAGAGAGAGAGAGAGAGAGAGAGTGGTGGGAGATATAGGAGAGAGGGAGGCGAGATGATATAAAGTGGGAGAGAGGGAGGGAGTGAGAAAGATAAAGAGATAGAGAGAGAGAGTGAGAAGGAGAGATAATGAGGGGGTAGAGAGATAAAGGTGAAATAGAGAGACAAAGAGAGAGGGGGTAGTGAGAGGAAGAGAGATGGAGTGGGGTAGAGTGTTATATTGGGAGATATATAAACGTGGGTGCCTACCTCTTCTTGACTATTATCCATTTGTGTGCCTTGGAAACAACATCCAATTATTCCATAGCCCCATGTTCCCTTAGGCCAACACCTATTCACAACCCTTATCACCCTACAAACCCATGCCCTAAGATTCCTATTCCCATCCCTCTTCCTAAGTGCCCCACAAGATTTTCAACTTCATCCTAGTGCCCTAACCACCACCCCATGCCTAAAATCACTTTCAATCCTGAATCCCCATCCCCTAGATTCCCCAATCCCTCCACATATTTATTCCTAAAGTTACATGAGCCATACAATAATTTTTTTCCCGTTGCATTAATAGTTTTCTTGAACTCTTGTGAGAAAACATAAATGAGTCAAGCCATTATGCTCACCTCATTTTCTTACCCAACAAAATCATGAAAGTGTTCTAGAGCATGCACTCCCTCCTATGGACACTGTTCCATTTGAGGAGAGTACAATTTTCATCCTCTTTCTCTCTAAAAAATGTGACAATTACATGACATTAGAAAAAAATACCTTGTATATACTTTTTCTTACAATTTCCTTGAACACATGAGGTAATGACTTTATTTTTTTATATTATTGATCAATTTCAAAAAATGGTCCATTTTATTCCTAGCAAGAAGAGAAACAAGGATATTAAGAAAATTGAATCATTTTCCAAATTTACACGAAATGACCAAAATAATTATAAACGATAGGGACATTCATTTTTTTCATCAATTTTGACAATCAGTATGCCACAAGTTGGACAACAAATTAGAATTCAATTGTTCCAATCATCTACAAAATCATGGGAAATTACATGTAATTATATATTTTGTTCATGATTCAAGAACCTATAAGAGGTTATGGATTTAGTCGATTTTGCAACGGATGAGAATATTAGTAAAGATACTAAAAACTTTCCAAAAATCACACAATAAAACAAAAGTTACAAAAGACGATAGAAAAGTTAAATGCTTAATAAAACTTCTATAAAAGACAAAAAAAAAAAATTCTTTTGTTAAGTGGGAGAGAAAGTGAAGGTGTATTTTAAAGATGATCAATTAAATAAAGGTAACTACTTAATTAGAAGAAAAATAATCCTTATAAAATTTTAAAGATGATAAATCATAATGAATATATCATTGAACTTCCAAAAGAATTATATGTCACTACAATTTTTTATGTTTTAAACATTTATATATGTATCACTCACTCATGAACCTCATTATGTTGAGGAGACAACTTGAAATAAATCATTATTCAAGAAAAAATCAGAATAAACTTAATGAATTATAGATACTAAGGTTACAATTACATTATAGAAAATGATAAGTTATATTTAGCAAATACAAAAATTTACTAAATTTTGAGAATATTTATAAATAAAAGAAAATCGTTAAATACACTTAAAGAAAATCGTTAGATACACTTAAAATTAGTAAAATTTGAAAATACTCATAAATAAAAGAGAATTGTTAAATTCAATTGGGAGTAATCTGACCAAGACCAAAATTCTATACTAGAAGTTAAGTTTTGATAAGAGAAGAATGATTCATATACATGTTAGCCAGTGATAATGCAAGCACGTACCTCTTCAATCCAAAATTTGATGAAGAGGTTGTTGAAGAATAAGGAGAATGTAGAAGAAGGGGATGTGGGAGATGGAAGAATGTGGAGGAAATAAGGAACATGAGAGAAATATATGTGGAGGAAAGGAGTGAAGTGGAGAAAATGTATGTGGAGCTAGGATAAAGGGAGAATGAATATCCCAACTTAGAAACACACTAGTAAGACGGGAAAAGATGTGCATGATACATGGATAAGGTACATGTGCAGAAGTGATTTTTGCATGAAAATAATATCAAAGTAGAAAAGATAATAAATATCAAATATCTATCAAGATAATTTTGGATAAACACACTTTCCACTGATAGTAATTTAAAGAAATTATCTTGTTAGTATAAAATAATGAGTAGGAATTCTATGTAGATGTGATGAGTTTAGTATAATTATATGTTATGAGTTGAATTTCAAACATCTTAACTTCCTTTTTATCACTATATAAAAATATATAATGTCCTACAATAATATAGATCATAATCACTTTTATTAAAAGAAAAAATAATAATTTATATTCCAATATAGAATGAAAATCTTATTTTTAGATTTTTAAAGAACGAAAAAAAAAAGTATAAGTACATACTTCAATTATAAGATTAAAATTACAGAATTACTTATTATAAATGATATTTTTTACCCTTTAAAAAATAATCCTCGATTCTTCTTTATTTATTGTTCTTCCTTTTACCTTTTTGTCATTTCTATAAAGAAAAAAACACAATAACTAAAAAAGACACTAAAAAAACAAACAACATAAACTTATGCATATGAATCACATCAAAAACATAAAACACAACAAAAATAAACTTAAAAAACTAATAAAAAAAAGTGCATATAAAATAACAAAGAATAATATACAAAGTAAATATAGATATTGGTAAACACTTCAAATACTCTATAATTGTAGAGATGATCATGTTTCAAAGTTATAATACACTTTGTTTCAATCTAAAGGATTTTGATTTAATCAAAGTGGTCTCTTCATTCTATAACAATTCTTTTTATTGCATTTAAAAAGGATTGAATGACCAAACATTTCAACAAAAAGCTAAATGTCAATGAATGGATCATGAACTTTGGGGATATAGAGTTTATTTTCAAATGATTGTGAAAAATAGCATTAAAAAAAACATAGATTCTAAGTTGTGCAAATTCAATCATCCAGTGATTCAGTAGCACCATAACAACTTTGATGAACTCCAATATCACATCCATTGTAGATGTCGATTTTATCATGCGTTGATCCTGATTTTATCAACAGAACAAAATGAATACATATTATTATCAAAAGATTCTTAACACAGAATAACAAATATACAATAAAACTAGTTTCTATTCAATAAGGAAATAAGATGAAATTGTAAAATGTAGCTGGAAACAAGCTTGCTAGAATGGTGGCGGCTTATCTCTGAGAAGAGATGTGACAGTTGCACTCATTCGCCAGAAAATGATTACAATGAGGCTCTCAAGGCCCTTTTACAATAATTAGGAATGTAAAAAACCCTAGACATCCAAAAACCTAACCCTAGGAGATGAAGTGCCAAAAGTCATGTGGGCCCCGTTTGGGTAAGTTAGTACATCAACTTCGCGGGGTCGTAGCTTTTGCATACGATCTTTGTTTTAGGCACATGATAGCCTATTGGAAAGGTATATCCAAGGAATACACATTTTTACTGTGGAGATCCCTAAAAACGTTGTTTATGGCCTCAAAACGGCCCTGGAAGTGAAGGACCCGAAAACTAGGAAAACACTGTCGAACTGGAAAATTGCCAAAATGAGCTAGTTGGAATAGGTGGGAGGCCAATGACATCCATATGGATCAATCATTCCACCTAAGGAATAAATGGTCTCCATTACATTGAGTGCCCCCATTAGATGAGGAAATTTGTTAAGAACCAAATATCAATATAGCATAGAAAAACCTCAGAATAAGTACTCAACGCCTTGAAAAAGAGATAATAAGCCTCTTCGAGGGGGAAACCTCCTTTTACCGCACATAAATGTTCAAGTAAAATATGATTCCAAATGAAAATTTCTCCTTGGTATATATAGGAGACTAGGAGGTATAATTACAGCTAATGGAATAAATCCGACATAAATAAAATAACATTGCTAATGTAATATGCCCCAATTAAGGGGTAATGAGCCAATATTAGGGATTAACATGCCCCTCCCCTTGAGACAAGTGGTGTCTGCAACGCTTGAGTAACTCTGGATTCTTCTGTATAAAAGACTCATCTTCCCAAGTTGAATCTTCAGCTGGTAGTTTCCTCCATTTAATGAGATACTCTGAAATGGATCTATTCCTCAGCTAGCGAATTCTTATGTCAGTGAAGGCTTTAGGCTCTAATATGATTTTTCCTTCGTCATCAAGTTCTGGAAATATAGTTTGAACTAGGATCTTGTTTCCTATAACATTATTTAAGCATGAAAAATGGAAAATTGGCTGTACTCGTGAAGATGCAGGCAACTCCAATTTGTATGCCATAGTACCAATATTTTGAAACACCTTATAAGGGACATAGTACTTTGGTGATAATTTATTATCCTTCTTGGCTTTCTTGAGGGACATCTATTTGTATGGTTGTAGTCTTCAAAACACCCAATCCCCTACTTCAAAACTTCTTTCACTACGATGTTGATCTGCTTGTTGTTTCATGCGATTTTGTGCCATGGTCAGGTTTTCCTTTAAGATTTGGAGAAATTGTTGTTGATGCTCAATGTGATCTTCCACTTCTTGAACCTTAGATTTTTATTTTATAGAAGAAGTGATGGAAGGAGGGTGGTATCCATAGAGTGCCATAAATGGTGTCATTTTTGTTCCAGTATGAAAGGAAGTGTTATACCACCATTCTGTCAAGGGTAACCATTTGAACCATTGTGTTTGTCCATCAGAGACAAAGCAACAAAGGTAGCCTTCCAGACATTTGTTCACTATATCGGTTTGTCCATCAGATTAAGGATGATAGGATGAGCTATGAGCCAATTGAGTACCCAAACAAGAAAATAATTCTGTCCAAAAATGTCCAGTGAAGATGGGTTACAATAATCTTTGGGATGCCATGTAGCTTTTGAACTATCTCCATGAATGCGGTGGAAATTGTACTAGCTTTGAAGGGATGAGAGTGTGCACAAAAGTGTGCGTACTTGGTCAGTCTATCAACAATCACCATGATGGCACTCTTTCCTTTAGACTTCAGTAACCCTGTGATGAAATCCATGGAAACCTCCTCCCAACGCGAACTTGGGATGGATAATGGTTGTAAAATACTTGGGGTCTTAATTTTTCCCACCTTATTTTGTTAGCAAACCAAACATTCTTCCACAAACCTTTGAACATCAGTTTTAAGGCCATCCCCAAAAAAATCCTTCTTGACTCTATGGTAGGTTTTCAAAAATCTTGAGTTCCCTCCTACTGGAGAGGTGTGCAATTCCAATAGTACCTTTTGTTTGAGTTGGTAGTTCTTACATAAATATAAGCTATCTTTGTACCATTGTGAATCATTTTTCCATGTAAATGTATCTGATGAACTCGAATCCTTCTACAACCTTTGAATGAGAGTCCAAACTTTTTCGTCATTCTTCCATTCATCCCTTGCTTCTATTATCCAATCAGGTTGGATGGTCGAGATATCACAGAGAAAGGCCTCAACATATTCATACTTTCTTGAGAGTGCATCTGCCACAACATTTTGCTTCCCCTTTTTATGGACGATTTCAAAATCATAGCCTAATATCTTGGTTACCATTTTTGTTTTTCTTCTAAAGATATTCTTTGTTCCAAGAAGTATTTAAGACTATCATGATCTGTTTTGACCTTGAAGTGCCTACCTATTAGGTAAGGACGCCATTTCTTCAATGCATGTAGTATTGCCATCATTTCCTTCTCATA
>ML783101.1:0-12314 GCA_009831015.1 Picea engelmannii
AGATCCTTCTAGAAGCGGAAGCTTCTATTAGGTCTTCTTACATCCGCCTTATTCTATTTTATTGAAAGGTCTTATTAATATTGACCTTTATTACATCCGAATACATTAATCTACCTATGTGCGGGTTAGGACCTTAACATTCCTCCTCGTCGGGATTTCGCGGTTCGCGAAACCAAAGTGCAGAAACACTTTTTCACCGGGATCCCCGATATCCCGATGGCCCCAACCACCGATGGATGACTCCTTGTCGGGAATTTTCCTGAGGACGCCGATTTCTTCCACGCGTCCTCTCTGATGAATGGTCCCAATTTCTCCAGGATTTCGGGACTTGTAATGTTCCAACTTTCCTGTCCTCAGGAACTCCGATTCATCGATGTCAGATATCCCGATGCCTTCGATCTCCGCCACGTGTCCAACTGTCGGATGACTCCGATCTTCCTGGGACTTTGGGGTTTCAAATGTCGAAAAACATTCAACCATGGGATTTTTGATCCTTTGAATCCCGATGGTATCCCTCGTGCAACTTCTGTCAGATCCAACGACTGACGGGTATTTGATCCACGATCCAACGACTCATGAATCCTGGAGCTTAAACTCCCAACGTGACCGTAACCTCTTTGCTTCTTTGGTAGATCCAATGACTGATGGCTTTTTTCAATCTCCTCTGTAAGATCCTAACCGTCCACCTTCCTCCTTGAGGATTTATTCAAAATAACTAAGTGTTCCTCCACGGAACTTGTTTTCCTGCAGTGCAACTGTGCAAAGCCTGTTCTACACACTCCATGACATGAACTTCCAGTGCTTCTCTTCGATGAGCCTAAGGGACTTATCCCTCCTGAGCTTCCACACAAAATTCAACCTCGAAGAGGGTCCTTGCATGCACTCCTTGCGACAATCTTCAGATATTTCGAAATATCTGTGAACTTCTTGATTCTGTGCACACCTTCGGTGGCAGTCCTTCAACTCTTCACTCATATTCACAATTCCGAGTCTTCACTTGGCCTACGCACTCCTTGCACATCTCCTATAACCAAATTTCACTTCTGAGTGAATGAGAACAAGAGTTAAACTATCTGAGCCTTCTGTCAATGCACTCCTTGCGGACGACTTCAACTGCACTCCTTGTAGGAATCCTTGCTCAGATAAAGAAACAATTGAAACTCATTTCTTCTACTTCATTTTAGACTTCAATCTCAACACACGAAATCATATACACAGCATAACAACAAATGCATAACGGGAAGTAAATGCTCATGAGCATATCAATTAACACACATACACAGAGAATAAACACAATGCCATGAACTTGAATCAATCTCTTCTATTAATCCAAATAACTATACATGGGTGTCTCTACACAGCTCTTTGCTTCTCTTCTCAATGCTCTGGATTCTTCTAACTCTTCCTGAACTATGTTATAATGCAAAATGAGGGTGTCTATATCCGTTCTCCCTCTTTCTTCTAAAACTGTCTAATCTAATATTCAATTCTACCTACTTACATTTACTACTATAAATGCCTCTATCTACTTTCAGACGAGAGAGGGGCGCTCAAGGTATGATTTCATTATACCAAGGCACCTTCACTAAATGATCTCATTTATATTTGGCGCATCAACTTCAAGGGAAATTTCAAAAATTGCGTTGGACATCTTCCAGCTGTGTTCCTCTTCCGTGTAGGCTCGTTTGTCTCCGGAGATGATCCTGCATCATACTCCCTCACCTAAAAATTTGCATGGGCTCCTGTCCATGAGCTCCTGCATGATCTTTCCATGCTTCTGTATCCCTGCTTCAGTCTCCCAGCTGGCATCTTCAACTGGATGGCCCTTCCACTTGACCAAATATTCAAAGTATTCTTTCCTTCTGGTTTTCTTACCCACTCGCTTATCCAGTATCTTCTCCATCTATGGCTTCTCTGCAACTGGCATCTTCTTCTGCCACTGAACCTTTGGTTGTTCATCACTTGCAGTCTTTGTTTCCCCAGCTCTGTATGGGTATAAATCCGCGATGTTGAATATCGGATAAATTCCGATCCCATCGGGTAACTCAATTTCATAAGCATTTTCTCCCATTTTCTTCAATACCTTGCATGGTCCGATTTTCTTCATCTTTAACTTGTTGTATGTTCCTCTCGGGAACCTTTCTTTCATCAAATGCGACATAACCAAATCACCAACCTCGAACTGAAGTTGTCTCCTATGATGATCGGCTATGCGCTTATATTATTGGCTTGATTTCAGCAACCGCTCCTTCACCTGGCTGTGAAGTTCTTTCATTGTCTCAGCAAATTCTTCTTCCCTAGCGCTCCTAGTAGCATTTTGTTCTGAATCTCTCAATTCAGAAACTCCTCTCAGTTGTATGCCATATACAATCTGAAATGGAATTTTTCCTGTACTCCGATTTACTGAGTCATTATATGCGAACTCTACCTGTGGCAATATACTATCCCATTGGCTATGGTGTTCGGTCACCAAGCTCCTCAGCAAGTCTCCCAGACTTTTGTTGACCACTTATGTCTGTCCATCCATCTGAGGATGATAAGCTGAACTAAATGCCAAATTAGTTCCCAGCTTCTTCCATAAGGTCCTCCAAAAATTCCCTATGAACTTTGAGTCTCTGTCCGAAACAATACTCCTTGGTAAGCCGTGAAGTCAAACGACTTCTTTGAAAAACAGATTTGCGATGTGAGTCGCATCATTGGTTTTCTGGCATGGGATAAAATGTGCCATCTTGGAAAACCTATCCACTACCAAAAAGACTGAATCAAATCCTCTTTGCGTTCTTGGCAACCCCAATATGAAATCCATGCTTATTTCATCCCACGGCTTCTCAGGTATGGGAAATGGTTGATAAAAACCCGCATTCTGCTTCCTTCCCTTTAAATGCTGGCAAATCCGACATTTGTCTACAAACCTCTTGACCTCTGCTCGCATCCCTGGCCAAAAGTATGACTCGCTCAGCTTCGCGAACGTCTTATCATGACCGAAGTGTCCAGCCAATCCTCCGCTATGTTTCTCTTTTAGCAGATTATCTTTCATGGAGCAATTTGGAATACAAAATTGATTGCCCTTAAACAATAACCCTTCCTGGATCACATACTCTATCCACTGGATTTTTTCCCTGAGAACTGGGTTCTCAGCTGCTTCATATGCTTCCTTAAAATCCTGATCATCTGCATACATGTCCCTGAGATCATCAAAGCCTAACGTCCTGACTTTGAACTCCTACAACAACAAACACTTCCTGCTCAAAGCATCAACGACTTTGTTAGCAGTACCAGAAATATTCTTAGTTACAAAAGTGATATTCTACATGTATTCAACCCATTTAACATGCCTTTGATTCAACTTCTCCTATTCAGTCACAAATTTTAATGCATGGTTATCACTATATAAAACAAATTCCTTTGGAATCAAATAGTGCCTCCATTTCTTCAATGCCTGTATGATGGCATAGAATTCCTTATCATACGTGGAGTACTTTTCCTTTTCCTCGTTTAGCTTCTCGTTGAAATATGCAATCGGTCTGTCCTCCTGACTCAAGACCGCTCCTATTGCAAACCCGCTTGCATCACATTTTACTTGAAACGTCTTGTGAAAATATGGCAACACCAGAATTGGTTGTTCCGTAATCTTTCGTTTCAACAAATTGAAACTCTTCTCAGCCTCTTCAGTCCAGTGAAAAGATTTATTTCTTTTCTTCACTGTATCCATCATCGCTGCGCTAATCCTACTGAAATTCATGATGAATTTTCGGTAGAAACTAGCCAAACCATGAAAAATTCTCACCTCGAATACATTCCTCGGTGATGGCCAATTCTTGATCACTTCTACCTTATCTGGATCCATCTTCAATTCATTAGCCGAAATAACAAAACCCAAGTAAATGAGCTCTATTTTCATAAATGAGGAATTCTTCATATTTATCAACAGCTTCTCCTACTGTAATCTCTTCATCACAATGGCTAAATTCTTCAGATGTTCAGCCTTCGTTTTACTGAAAATCAGTACATCATCCAGATATACGATGACAAATTTTCCAATGAAATCCTTCAGGACTTCATTCATCAACCTCATGAAGGTACTTGGTGCATTCATCAAGCCAAACGACATAACAAGCCATTCATACAAACCTTCATTTGTCTTGAATGCTATTTTCCATTCATCACCTTCTCTTATGCGAATCCGGTGATATCCACTCTTCAAATCTATCTTTGAAAAAAATCTTGCTCCACTTAAGAAATCCATCAAATAATCCATTCTTGGAAATGGGAATCTATACCTGGTAGTTATCTTATTAATGGCTCTTGAATCAGTGCACATCCTCCAGCCTCCATCTTTCTTCGGACTGAGTGCTATCGGAACAACACACAAACTCAAGCTTTCCCTGACCAAACCTTTGTCCAACAAATCCTGGACTTGTCTTTTGACCTCTTCATTATCCTGCGGCGTCAACCTGTATGCGGCTTTGTTCAGTAAACTGGCTCCTGATATGAGGTCTATATGATGACTCACACTCCTCATCGGTGGCAATGAATGAGGTAATTCATTCACTACAATATCAGCGAATTCTTCCAGCAATTCTTGAACTTCTTCTGGCAAATCATCCACTCTTGTGCTAGTCAGAACAATCTTCAGTTTTCTAACCACAATGAACTGTGGATCCTCCTTCTTCTTAACCTTCATAAGAAGTTCCTTCCCACTCATGAGAAGTATTGGGTTGCTTACTTCCGGCTTCACCCCTTTATCCTCAATTGGATGCAACATATGGGTTCTCCCATTCTTCTCTAAAGTATATGTGTTCATCTTCCCATCATGAATCACATTTCTATCATATTTCCATGGTCTTCCCAGCAACATATGACAAACATCCATAGGAATAACATCACATAAAATTTTATCATTATATCCTCCTATCTTGATGTCAACTAAGCACTGTTTAGTGAAATTTACCTGATGTCCCTTCTGTAGCCATGAAAATTTGTATGGACTTGGGTGATCAGTCGTCTACGACTCCAGCTTCTCTACCATATCGGTTGAAAAAATATTATCTGTGCTTCCACTGTCCACAATGACCTTGCACACTCTATCCTTGGTCTTGCAAGGAGTCCTAAAAATATTGTTCCTCTGTGTTGTATTCTCCATCTCCTTTTCTGGCATCGAAAGGAATTTCTGCATCACTAACGATCTTCCACCTTCAGTGTATTCTACCTCAACATCTCCTCTCTGTGCCTCAATGATGTGAGTCTCTCCAGTTTCTTTCTTTTTCTCTGGACACTCGAACGAGTTATGCCCATTCTTTCCACACGTGAAGCATGTAATTACTCCACCTCTTCCTCTTTCTCTACCTTTGGTACAAGGAAACATATTGTTATCGGCATATCCTCCTCTCTGCTCAGTATGTTGTTCTCTTTTCTCAGCATATCGCCCTTGCTATGAATTTCCACCTCTCTCTGTACGAGTCTGAGGTTTCTTCCAGTCGTCCCTAGGCTTCTGGGTTCTCTCCTAGGCAACTAATTTTCCTCTAGGCTGACTCCTGCCTCGACCTCGCTGACCTTGCTTATGGCTCAGCTTCTCTTAAAATTTCAAATCCATTTGATAGGCATCCTCCACCGTTCGGATGGTTTCCATACTCATTTCATCCTGAATCTCATATCTCAGGCCATTCATATATCTGGCCACTTTTTTGTCATTGCTTTCACGATGACCTGCCCTGATATTCAACCTGTAAAATTCCTCAGTATACTCTTCTACTGTCATCAGCTTCTGTCTCAGGTTCTGCATTCTCCTGAACAGATAAATTTGATAATCCATGGGAATGAATTTTGCCTTCATCTTTGCAATCATCCTGTCCCATCTTTTGATCTTTTGCTTGCCTTGACAATGCCTGTCATCTTGTAGTTCATCCCACCACAAGGCTACATGTCCTTTTAATCTCGTGACGGCATGCCTGACCTTCTTATCCTCTTCTATATCTTCATAGTCGAAGTAAGTGTCTAGAGCTCTAATCCAGTCTAGAAGCTCTTCCACATCCATATTTCCCTCATAAATTGGAATGTCCATTTTTACCTTTGTACTCATTCTTGCAACAGCTTTAAGTAAGCATTCACTTGCTTCATCTTCCGTGGGGATTTCTTCTCCTCCATGTCTAGCATCATCTTCACTTTCGGACTCACTGATATCTCCTACATCATCTTTGCACCTTTCTCTTATCTCCATGTCCTCCATTCTGGCACGAAGATTTCGCATTTCTCTCTCCACGTCTGGATTCTGTACTTGCCTACCTCTTTCTCTGGACATTTCCCTTTCCTCCTCTGGGTCGGGTGATTTTCTACCCCTTCTTCTTGGTGGCATGGTGAATTCTTCTTTTTCTCTGCTATAGAAAGAAAAGAAGCTTTTCTAAGCTCTGATACCACTTGACGTGTATCAGAGTGCCCTTTACCTCTTGCCTCTCTTGCCTGAAATATACAGACAAGTAATAAGCTCTGATACCACTCGACGCAGGCGTGCCACCCAGGGCACGTCTACTCATAGGACCTTTCTCCTTCCTCGGCCCGAAGAACTTGGAATCCTTCTATTTCCCTATCGGGAAATTTTCCTTCCACAGGAAACTCTTCATGGGGTCTTCCCGTACTCTATCGGGAAAAAAACACTGGCCTTTTTGTTATCGGGCTTCCCGCTATCGGGATATTGACACCTGTGATGTTCCGACAACTTGGATCACCAATCCCCGATATCCGATGTGCTCCTTTGTTTCCTTAGCCCCACCTGGCTAAGCCTTCATTCCACGCGACCACTCTCTATAAGACCTCAGCTTTATATCCCTTCTGTCGGGGTTTTGGACTTCAAAATCCCGATGCGCTTCCAACCTCCATTAGCTCTCCAGGATAAATGCTTGATCCAATGTGACCTCTCCTTATATGACCATAGCTATAACTCCCATCGGGGTTTCGAGTATTCCAATGTCAAAATACCCATGCCCTCAGGACTCGTGATTTCTCGATTCCCAACGTGCCTATTTCACACTAGCCCTCCTGGCTATAGGCCTTGGGCCATATGACCGTTAACCCATGACCATGGTCTTATCCCCATTGGGGCTACGGGGTTTCCAATGCTGCAAAACACTTACCCATGGGATCCCCAATTCCTCGAACACTGATTCTCTATCAGGTAGACAATTGGCTTCCACTACGACGCCTTCCTCCTCGTTGGGATTTTGCAGTTCATGAAACCAAATTGAATAAACACTTTTTCACTGGGATCCCCGATATCCCGATGGCCCCAACCACCAATGGATGACTCCTTGTCGGGACTTTTCCCGATGACGCCGATTTCTTCCATGTGTCCTCTCTGATGAACGGTCCCGATTTCTCTGGGATTTCGGGACTTGTAATGTTCCAACTTTCCTGTACTCAGGAACTCTGATTCCCCGATGCCGGATATCCTGATGCCTTCGATCTCTGCCACGTTTCCAACTGTCAGACGACTTTGATCTTCCCAGGACTTTGGGGTTTCAAATGTCCAAAAACATTCGACCACGAGATTTATGATCCTTTGAATCCCGATGGTATCCCTCGTGCAACTTCTGTCAGATCCAATGGCTGACGAGTATCTGATCCATGATCCAACGGCTCACGACTCCTAGAGCTTAAACTCCCAATGTGACCGTAACCTCTTTGCTTCTTTGGTAGATCCAATGGCTGATGGGTTTTTTCAATCTCCTCTGTAAGATCCTAACCGTCCACCTTCCTCCTTGAGGATTTCTTGAAAATAACTAAGTGTTCCTCCACAGAACTTGTTTTCCTGCAGTGCAACTGTGCAATGCCTATTTTACACACTCCATGGTACAAACTTCTAGTGCTTCTCTTGGATGATCCTAAGGGACTTATCCCTCCTGAGCTTCCACACAAACTTCAACCTCGAAGAGGGTCCTTGCACTCACTCCTTGCGGCAATCTTAAGATATTTCAAAATATCTGAGAACTTCTTGATTCTGCGCACACCTGCAGTGGAATTCCTTCAACTCTTCACTCAGTTCACAATTCTGAGTCTTCACTTGGCCTGCGCACTCCTTGCACGACTCCTATAAAAAAATTTCACTTCTGAGTGAATGAGAACAAGAGTTAAACTATTTGAGCCTTCTGTCAATGCACTCCTTGCGGACGACTTCAACTGCACTCCTTGCTCAAATAGAGAAACAATTGAAACTCATTTCTTCTACTTCCTTTTAGACTTCAATCTCAACACATGAAATCATATACACAGTATAACAACAAATGCATAACGGGAAGTAAATACTCATGAGCATATCAATTAACACACATACATAGAGAACAAACACAACGCCATGAACTTGAATCAATCTCTTCTATTAATCCAAATAACTATACATGGGTGTCTCTACACAGCTCTCTACTTCTCTTCTCAATGCTATGGATTGTTCTAACTCTTCCTGAACTATGTTACAATGCAAAATGAGGGTGTCTATATCCATTCTCCCTCTTTCTTCTAAAACTGTCTAATCTAATATTCAATTCTACCTACTTACATTCACTACTATAAATGCGTCTATCTACTTTCAGATGAGAGCGGGGCGCTCAAGTTCTGATTTCATTATACCAAGGCGCCTTCATTAAATGATCTCATTTATATCTGGCGCATCAACTTCAAGGGAAATTTCAAAACTTGCGTTGGACGTCTTCCAGCTGTCTTCCGTTTCCATGTAGGCTCGTTTGTCTCAGGAGATGCTCCTGCATCACTTGACGTCTTGCTTATTGCTCATTTAGGGTTTTCATTTAGCAGTTTAATGTAAAACAATATGATTTTTAGATATTAGCCTTGTCGGCTATTTTTAATGACCTAATTTTAGTTAAAGGTCATGAGAATGCTATATATTGAGGATGTTTTCCCTCATTTGGACATAACACAATTCACTCACATAGGTGAGGTCTGATTTCTGTGCCCTCCTAGGGTATATTTTCTTTCTAAGTGAGGCACACTTGTTATTGCAAGGATTTTTTGGCATCTTTTGGCATTTCTCTCCAAGGAAGGTTTACAACTAGGGTTTTCACATGCTTTCTTCATGATATGTAAGTGATTTTCTTGCAAAAATTCTTAATTGAATGGTTGTAGGCTTAATTTCTTTCATTTTCGTATTAAATTGCTGATTCGAAACCCTAGGTAACAAGCACATAAGTAGGTCCTTGTTACATGTCCCCTTAGAGAGGATTTTGTTTCAGCCATTGAATAAGAGGGATTGAGCCTAGACTTTGCTACACTCATCTTGCTTCTTCCTTTAAGCTAGCGTTGAAGTTTATAGGTTGAAAGAGGGTGACGTCCTAGGCCTAGGTTATCTACACCTAGGGCCATCATCTTCTAGGGTTTGAAATCCTTGTCTTTACAACATTTTCTCTCACCTCATCCCCTAAAATTTATCGTTTATTCTAGCCATTTTGCCAAGTTGACCTAAGGAAGGAGGAAAGAGCACGAGGCCTTGCTTAAGAAACACTGGAGTGAGCCTCTTTCCCCTAGGGTTTTGATTCTAGGGCCCTACCTTTGCAACACTTTTGAACCCTTCCCTCTTGTCTTTAAGTCTTCATCCTTTCAAAACCTTGTGCCCTTATCTTGTTTGACTCCATATACCCTAATGCACTGATCTATAACCTCCAACGTTGAAGTCCTAGTGTACAAAACGACTCTCAAAACTCTAAATTTTGAAACCCTAACTAACAAACTAACCTAATTAGGGCTGACGTCACAGTTGGTTATCTCATCTTGATGCAACAAGTGTTGAATATAAGCAATTAAATGATGATTTGAAGCATTTATTGAGCAAACTGTTGATTGGATACATTGTTAGCTTGATCATCTTGATAGTTATTGATGAATTGATTCTTTTGCTATAACTAATTGATAAAACGTTGACTTCATTAGTATCTATTGTTCTACATTTCTTAGCAATTAATAACAGATAGTCATTGAAGTACTAACCCATTGAGTTATAGCCTGCATATACATTGTATTATTGTTGTCTTGTTCCAGACAGGTGTTTTCATTTGGGCATACACTTCTTTATTGGCTGATTAGCTGGACTGTCTGACTTTGGTGGTAACCTGTGAGGGGGAAACTTTGATATTGACTTTATACCTTAGCCTCTTCAAAATCCCAGGTTGTCGGGGATGTCTCCCATGGGCTAACCTCTCTAAATAGAAAGAACTTCCCCATTGAGGTGACATTGGGTGGGGAAGGTTCCTATTACGCCAGTTTGGTCTCTATCCTTTAGCCTTTGACCTAAACTACAAACTGCGCGATAACATTTTGGTGTCATTGTTGGGGAACACTGAGTCAATCTTCCTCAACAACAAATATTTTGGTAAGCCTTGCCCCAAAGACCTTTTCTTACAAGGTTACCTAGCGACTCCACTAAGATTTTATTCCCCTATTCTTTGATAGTTTCAAGAAAAACTATCTGGCGACTCCACAAACCAAAAGGAGATTTAATAATCCTCATTTATCTTTCAGAAGGAAGCCTCCTTTGAATTCACCTATTGTCAAGTTACTTTTTGGAAAGAGACTTCCTTTAAACATGTCTACCTCTCAGACCGGTACTATAAACCCATTTAACAATAAAAAACAATGGTCATCTACTCTTTTCAAGCCATTAGACATGTTAGCTATACCAGGCTACCCTAAGAAAATGCCATCTAAGTATGAGAAGTGGTTGCCTAAGTTTACCGACACTAATTCCACTAGTTTCGAAGAGCATATGAGTAACTTTGGGGCATTCTTTCGGCTTCACCCCATCAATGATGACGTTGAGGACTTGGTCATGAAGTTATTTTCTGCTACCCTTTATGATGCTGCAAGACGTTGGATCTCAGTCTTCCTGATGGAAGCATCAAAACCATGGATAGACTTGAGAAAATCTTTCTCAAAAGGTGGAGCATCAAATAATACCCTAACATGATGCTCACTCGACTAAATAGCCTTGCCAAGTATGAGAATGAGTCCATTTGGGAATTTCACACCAAATTCAAAGCATTACTTCAAAGAATTCCCGCAAGCCATCATCTGAAAGATGATTACCTTGTTCATATTTACACCAGATCTTTCAATGGCCAACTAGGGTATCCTCTTAGAGATGAATACCCCTAATCCATTCAAGAAGCCCAAGAGATCACTACCAAGATAGAAGTAAATCTCCTTTCATCCAGGATTGAGCCCTTTTCTAATCCTAGGGGGGAAATAGACACCAAGAAAAAAGTGGTACACATTGATGAATCTACTTCAAATATTTGCGCCAATATCAACAAGTTGCAAGCTTCCATGGATGGCATCATAAAGAATCAAGAAGAAATTATGAGTTGAATCATTAGACTTGAAAAATCCCAGATCCAGGAACCTAGACCTCCATTCAAAGGGAAATTCCAGAAAGGGAACCAAGTCTACAAGCCCAAGAATGAAAATGAAGTCCCAAATACTCTGGCCCCTACAAACATCGTTGATGAAAACCCTTGGTGCTTAGAATGCAGTGAAGCACATTGGGAACATGAATGCCCTTATAATGCTGGCTAGCAACAAGTCAACAATTTGGACTGTTTCATGAATCTTCCTCAGATAAAGATCATAGATATAGAACATCAACAAGCCCTAAAGGAAGCAACAAGAGCAGAAAGGATGGAAATAATAAACAACTTGGACTAGGAATCACGAGAAAAGCTAAAAAAGCAGGAAGTTAAAGTATACAGAAGAAAGAATCCAAAACAACCTACCACTGATCTGCCAAAATCTCTTGAGGTTCTTCCTCCCAAGACATCCAAGACTAGTAAGGTTGACCTTGATTTTGACTTTGAAGGGGATTTATCAAAGATGCATGTGAACGTTCCCCTAAAAGAAGCAATTAAGATCCCATCTATTAAATAACGCTTTGATACCTTCTTTTCAGGATCAACTGAGCCTATGGACCCCCCAATTATGTTGCAAGCTGATCATTTCAGGGTCCAGTATGGTGAGAACCCCCTTTTCTTCATGACTTTAATGATGAAAAACAAATACCTTAACAATTGCATGCTAGATACAGGTGTTGGTGCCAACATGATGTCTCTTAAAGTCATGCAACAAAGGGGTTTGAAGGTCACTAGGCCTTACAGGAATGTGTGTGACTTTGAATCTAAAGCAATACCCACACATGGTGTGGTTGAAAATGTCGAAGTACACTTGAAAGAATTCCTCGAGAAGACAATCCACATAGATATTATAGTGGTTGATGTCCCGGATGTATGGGGAATGTTGTTGTCTAGGAAGTTTGGTGCAATGAT
>ML783101.1:25725-44247 GCA_009831015.1 Picea engelmannii
GCCTCATTGTAACCATCTTCTTGCGAATGCGAGTAGCCGTCACATCTCTTCTCAGAGATAAGCTGTCACCATTCTAGCGAGTCTTTCACTCTGTATTTTTACAGTCTCTGTACATTTCTTTGATTAATAGAAATCGTGTATTATTGTATATCTGTGCTTATGGTTGTATCTCTGATACATTTCTATTATATTATTGAATATCTGCAATATCTCTGTGCATTTCTTTATTATATCTCTGCTCTCATTTCGTGCCGAAAATAATCCGGATCACTCTTTCCCCTAGGGTTTTGATTCTAGGGCTCTGCCTTTGCAACACTTCAGAACCCTTCCCTCTTGTCTTTAAGTCTTCATCCTTTCAAAACCTTGTGCCCTTATCTTGTTTGACTCCATATACCCTAAGGCACTGATCTATAACCAACAACGTTGAAGTCCTAGTGTACAAAACGACTCTCAAAACTCTAAATTTTGAAACCCTAACTAACAAACTAACCTAATTAGGGTTGATGTCACAGTTGGTTATCTCATCTTGATGAAGAAAGTGTTGAATATAAGAAATTAAATGATGATTTGAAGCATTTATTGAGCAAACTGTTGATTGGATACATTTTTAGCTTGATCATCTTGATAGTTATTGATGAATTGATGCTTTTGCTATAGCTAATTGATAAAACGTTGACTTCATTAGTATCTATTATTCTAAATTTCTTATCAATTAATAGCAGATAGTCATTGAAGTACTAACCCATTGAGTTATAGCCTGCATATACATTGTATTATTGTTGTCTTGTTCCAGGCAGGTGTTTTCATTTGGGCATACACTTCTTTATTGGCTGATTAGCCAGACTATCTTACTTTGGTTGTAACCTATGAGGGGGAAACTTTGATCTTGACTTTATACCTTAGCCTCTTCAAAACCCCAGGTTGTCGGGGATGTCTCCCCTAGGCTAACCTCTCTAAATATAAAGAACCTCCCTATTGAGGTGACTTTGGGTGGGGAAGGTTCCTATTACGCTAGTTTGGTCTCTATCCTTTAGCCTTTGACCTAAACTACAAACTGCACGATAACATTTTGGTGTCGTTGTTGGGGAAAACTGAGTCAATATTCCTCAACAACAAATATTTTGGTAAGCCTTGCCTGAAAGACCTTTTCTTACAAGTTTACCTGGTGACTCCACTAAGATTTTATTCCCCTATTCTTTGATAGTTTCAAGAAAAAATATCTGGCGACTCCACAAACCAAAAGGAGATTCAATAATCCTCCTTTATCTTTCAGAAGGAAGCCTCCTTTGAATTCACCTATTGTCAAGTCACTTTTTGGAAAGAGACTTCCTTTAAACATGTCTACCTCTCAGACCGGTACTACAAACCCATTTAACAATCAAAGACAATGGTCATCTACTCTCTTCAAGCCATTAGACATGTCAGCTATACCATGCTACCCTAAGCAAATGCCATCTAAGTATGAGAAGTGGTTGCCTAAGTTTACCGACACTAATGCCACTAGTGCTGAAGAGCATATGAGTAACTTTGGGGCATTATTTCAGCTTCACCCCATCAATGATGACGTTGAGGACTTGGTCATGAAGTTATTTTCTGCTACCCTTTATGATGCTGCAAGACGTTGGTATCTCAGTCTTCCTGATGGAAGCATCAAAACCATGGATAGACTTGAGAAAATCTTTATCAAAAGGTGGAGCATCAAATAAGACCCTAGCATGCTTCTCACTCGACTAAATATCCTTTCCAAGTATGAGAATGAGTCCATTCGGTAATTTCACACCAAATTCAAAGCATTATTCCAAAGAATCCCCGCAAGCAATCATCTGAAAGATGATTACCTTGTTCATATTTACACCAGATCTTTCAATGGCCAACTAGGGTATCCTCTTAGAGACAAAGACCCCTAATCCATTCAAGAATCCCAAGATCTCGCTACCAAGAGAGAAGGAAATCTCCTTTCATCCAAGATTGAGCCATTTGCTAACCCTAGGGGGAGAATAGACACCAAGCAAAAAGTGGTGCACATTGCTGAACCTACTTCAAATATTTGTGCCAGTATCAACAAGTTGCAAGCTTCCATGGATGGCATCATAAAGAATCAAGAAGAAATGATGAGATGAATCATTAGACTTGAAAAATCCCAGATCCAGGCACCTAGACCTCCATTCAAAGGGCAATTCCAGAAAGGGAACCAAGTCTACAAGCCGAAGAATGAAAATGAAGTCCCAGATACTCTGGCCCCTACAAACATTGTTGATGAAAACCCTTGGTGCTTAGAATGCAGTGAAGCACATTGGGAACATGAATTCCCTTATAATGCTGGCTAGGAACAAGTCAAAAATTTGGACTGTTTCATGAATCTTCCTCAGATAAACATCACAGATATAGAACATCAACAAGCCCTGAAGGAAGTAGCAAGAGAAGCAAGGATGGAAATAATAAACAACTTGGACTAGGAATCATGAGAAAAGCTAAAAAAGTAGGAAGTTAAAGTATACAGAAGAAAGAATCCAAAACAACCTACCATTGATCAGCCAAAATCTCTTGAGGTTCTTCCTCCCAAGACATCCAAGACTAGTAAGGTTGACCTTGATTTTGACTTTGAAGGGGATTTATCAAAGATGCATGTGAACGTTCCCCTAAAAGAAGCAATTAAGATCCCATCTATTAAATAACGCTTTGATACCTTCTTTTCAGGATCAACTGAGCCTATGGACCCCCCAATTATGTTGCAAGCTGATCATTTCAGGGTCTGGTATGGTGAGAACCCCCTTTTCTTCATGACTTTAATGATGAATAACAAATACCTTAACAATTGCATGCTAGATACAGGTGATGGTGCCAACATGATGTCTCTTAAAGTCATGCAACAAATGGGTTTGAAGGTCACTAGGCCTTACAGGAATGTGTGTGGCTTTGAATCTAAAGCAATACCCACACTTGGTTTGGTTGAAAATGTCAAAGTACACTTGAAAGAATTCCTCGAGAAGACATTCCACATAGATATTATAGTGGTTGATGTCCCGGATGTATGGGGAATGTTTTTGTCTAGGAAGTTTGGTGCAATGATAGGCAGGTCCCTTGAGATGGATCTCACCTTTTCGTGATTACCTTTGAAAGATGGGACGACCAGACATTTACTCAATGTATCAATAACTGGAAATCATGTATAGGATATCGTTCCTCCCATAAATGAAAATAAAGCGCAGAAAGATGTGATACAAACTCTTCAAGAATATTCTCTGAAAGACATGCCCTTTGCGACAGAAGAAGCGTTTGATCAGATTGAATGGCCCAGGAAAGAAGAATACTAGGGGTATGTGTGCACCATTCGACAGGAGGCGATGAAATGGATGTTGTGGACTGTTGTATTGGCTGTGAGCCTGTGTTATTTTGTGGACTATTGGCTTGCTGGGAACAAGGAACATAGTGTTATGGACTGTGACTTTTGATCAGGGGAGGCATTGAGTTGCTGGAGGTTTTGGGCACAGAGGGCTAAGATATCCGTAGATATCCTGGAGCTAGGTAGTTTTCCTAGTTGGCAGGGAGGACAATAGTTTTGGGCAGTTATTTTCCTGTTTGTGGCAGGGTTGATCTGTGTAGCAGGGAGCATAAAGGCAGCAGCAAAGCAAAGAGGCAACATAAATTAGCATCAGATCCAGGTACTTGTTAAGTTGTGTATTTATTTCATACTATAAATAATTTAGTATTTATTGATAAATCCAAGTTATTGAAGTTGTTGTTATAAAAGTCAATATCATGATATGAAGTTTTGTTTCAGTTTACTTTCTTAAAATGTTTAGGAAACTTAATGATGTTTAGAATTATAAGGGAATTACATATGGTATCAGAGCATATTAGTTCGAAATCTGGGCCTAAGGGCCAAAACCCCAAACGATTAACTCCAACCACGCCTAACCTATAAGAAACACACGTCCAGTTTGACTAAATAGGACTGATACAGTGTGGTATCCAAGCTGTTAAGCATGAAAAAGAGAAGTCATAGCTTAATTTTTCCTTGAGAAATGATGTTAATGAAGCTTCGGATGGGATAGACACCTGAAATCGACGGAAGTGTCGAAGGAAGATTCTATGGAAGGCTTGTAGTTGGAAAATTTAATAACTGCATGAATTATACTAAATAAAATGAAAAAAGGACATTTGCAGGACCTTGAAAAGGCCTACTTCATCTCGAACTTAACTAAATGAGGAACTGCCAATGCCCAGCAGGAAAAAGGATATTTAGCAGACTTCTATTACGCAGGAACAGTAAAACTAGTTGCCTGTATTAGCCTCGATGATTGTAATAATGTAAAAATTTCAAGAACCATAGACCCATATAAAATTTCAACCGTGCCAAAGAGAGAAATTTTTACATTACGTAATGTCTCATGTAAATTAATCATTATCTCAAAGAAGAGTTTCCTATTACACAGGAGGATGGATCTGAGCCGTCAGATCTAGGGCGGATTCCCGTCATCCGTTAGATCTCGAGAAGTTGTGCAGGATTTAAACCCTAGTGCGCAGAAGGGGGAGTCTCAGAAGAGTCATCGGGATATCAGAGTCATTGGAGTTTTGTTAAGTCTGAGAATCGAGACCTTGTGGTTCTCAAAATCCCAAGAACGGATCCTAGCCGTTGATCTCGGCAGGGACACGCGTCATCATTCTGGGAGGTATCGGAATTTTACCCATCGGGAATTCCAGAAGTGTAGAACCATTTCATAATGAAATCGTGATACGCAATTTTCCGATAGGATCAGAGTCGTTCAAACAGTAGTGACGCGTGTCGGGAGATCTCGAAGAGTCGTGAAATCGGGGTTTCCAGAGACGTGAGACTTGTGCAGGTTGAAATCGCGATACACGATTTCCCGACCAGATCAGGACCGTCCATCAGAGGGACAGGTGTGAGATATCCGGAGTGGGTCGGAGTAGTAGCCATCGGGAAATCGACATTTCCGTGGACAAGTGATCGAGGAAATCCAAGTGAAAACCCCGACGAGATCTGAGTCATCCGTTCACACGGGACAGGTGTCAGGGATCGGACGAAAGTCACAGATCGAGAAATCGAAGTTCATGAGGATAAGGAATTTAGGACATCGTAAGTCCCGAAACCCCAAGAGTAAATCCGAACCGTCCATATGCAAGGATAGGTGGCAAAGGATCGGGCGCCGTCCCAATTTTGTTCATCGGAGAATCGGGGATTTCGGTGACAAGCGATTTATGCATTGAGAATTCACGATCCGCGATATCTCGACGGGAGTTTTGAACCGTCCATCAGTGAGGATGTGTGGCAAGAGATCCTGGAGAGTCGGGGTTCGACATATCAGAGTTTCCAGAGTCGTGAAACTCTTGCACAATGGAATAGCGATACACGATTTCCTGACACAATCACAGCTGTCCATCTGTGGGACAGGTGGCAACCATCGGAAGCCATCGACATTTGGCCCATCGGGAAATCGGGAATCCTGGGGACATGATGTTTAAGCACTTTGAATTCGCGATCCATGAAACCCCGATGAGTGGGGGCCAGCTGTCATCACAACAGAGGAGGAGGACAGAGGAGAAGTGGAGGCCAACTGTCAGCCAACCCGGGAATCGGGATATTGGAGTTTTCGAGGGTAAAGAAATTGTGCAACAGGAAATCGCGATCCATGATTTCCCGATCAGATCTGAGCTGTTCATTACGAGGATGCATGTCAGGGGATCCCGAGGGATCGGGGTTCAACATTTCGGGTTTCCTGCATACAAAGGAACCACGACCAGAGAAGTCGCGAAATCCCAAAACGCGATGGGTCCCACAACCATAGAGTTTAAGTGAGGACAGGTGTCGGAAGGTCCAAACTTGCCAGGAGTTAGTGACAGGTGGCATCGGAAATCAGAGGATCAGGGATCTCGAGGATGTAAGTCCTACACCTTTTAGTTTCGTGAAGTCCAAAATCCCGATAAGGGATAAGACTGCGGTCACAAGACGAGGTCCTGTGGATCACGAGCATATCTTAAAAGGGATAATGCACTAGGAGCTCATCGGGGATCGTGGGATCGGGAATCCTAAGGATGTGCACGCGTTGACATCACAAACGCCAAAACCCCGAATCTCTATAGGGTGATACAAGGCCACGGTCATGGAAGTAGGTCATATGGACCAAGCTCGTAGTAAAAGGGGCTAACGAAGAAAAGGGCCCATTGGGAAAGTTGAGCACAAATCCCGATAGGAGGGTTTATGGTAACAGGATTGTGAGCACGGTCGTATGGACCAAGGTATAGTCAGTAAGGGGATAGCTCATAGAGACTGAGCCCATCGCGAATCAGGGTTTGGAGAGGTAAAGATTTCACGACAACAAAAGTCTGAAATCCCGATATAGAGTCGGGGATAAGTCACAGTAGGTGCAGAGGCCGTGACAAGGGAAGATAAGGCCTGTGGATTGGGGCATTCGACAGTGAATTTCGGAGGAAATTCCAAAGAGACACTTAGGCTCAGTCGATGAAATTGAACGATCCTGTATACCTATAAAACTATATATATTTACATGTATAACTACATGCATATGCACAGACGAACAAATTTGTAAAGATAAATGAAATAAATTAAAGGCAAAATGCCGAAACCCATACAGGGATAGAATTACAAGCAAATCATTTCCATTTTGCAAAAAAAAAATATAGAAGATTACCATTCCTTACCACAGCGTAAGGATGGTTGGTGCAATTTCTTAATTCGAATAACCCCGCGTTCTTGATGAAGGTACTGAAACTGTGCACAACTAGTGGACTGAATCGTACCTCTTACCATAGTTGAGGGCGAGCTCCGCAATGTGTACAGACAGGGGGTTGATTCCCAATATTTTAGAGAGACTAGACTCCAGGTCCTGGATTTTGTCAATGGCCACCTCAATATACTTTGTTTCTGCAAAACAAATTGGAGCATATACAACATTAATCAATGCTAGTGAAGTGCTCAGTATGACGGTGAGGATGTGCGCCATGGCAAGGTAGATTCTAGAAACCTTTGAGAAGAACAGAGGCAAGTCTGTGGTGGACAAGGACGGATGCGTGGAAAGTCCCAACGGATGAGAATGTGAGACAGAGGAAGGACGCGTAGAGAGTCGAAAGGATGACAGGTGGAGAATGATAAGGTTAGATACGAGGGAGCTTGAGGAACCCAAACGAGCACGTGGAACCCATGCATGCCCAAATTCTGTGTGCACGTTTAAACTAATTTTTATAAATTATTAAGAATAATATAAAATAAATTAAATAATTTAGTATAAATAAGGTCCAGTTAGTATAAATTAATGAAAGGTTAATTGGGTTGAGAATTACTTAAATTAATTAAGTATTTATTTAAGTATAAGGTTAATCTACCTTAAAAATTGATGTTGACCAAGCTTAGATGCTTAATCCTAACCCAAACCGAGCCAATTCCCCTGATGGAGTAATGTCTGTTTACAGACAAGTAAAGAAAACTTACGCCTAACCCTGTTTCTAAGTTTAAGTAGCACCCAATTGAAACATCCTTGAACTCACCCGGATAACTTGGGATGATCCAGGTTAAGTCATATCGGATGGCCAGGACTCGAAGGGGTCGAGGAAGGGGAGCGTCGTCACGGGAACTGCCGATGCCACCCACACCATCAACACCACCGAAACCACTGACACCACCAACACCACCACCACCATCGCCCGAAATAGCCCTCATACTGCGCTCGTTGGAGGCCATTAACGAGACTTTAAAGGGGCGCCAACCAGCAGGGGCTGAAGTGGAACCCCCACCATCTGGAACGGGTAATCCAGAAGCATCAAGGAACTCAAGGGGAGAATTTCCACCTGAAGACATCACGCGAGAATTGCAGAAGATCAAATTTCTGGAGTTTGTCTGAGGTCGCGCCAGTGAACGCGCGGAAGCATGGTTGGAAGGCATGACAAGGTGTTTTTCCTTAAGGGATTATGCATCCAACTCGAAGGAAAAGATCACAATTTTCCAGTTAAGAGATAGCGCCTTAAACTGGTGGGGCAACTTGGAAAGACAACTACACCTTACCCAAGACACAGTATCTTGGGAACTTTTCGAGGAGAGGTTCCGAAGGAAGTATCTGCCAGCATACTGCGAGGAACAACAAGTAGGGGCATTTCATGCCTTAGTACAAGGAAACAAGATTGTGGAAGAATACGAGATCAGGTTTATGGAACTGGTCAAGTATGTTTCATATATGGACAATGACCAGCGACAGGCAGAGCACTTTGTTTATGGATTGAACCCGAAGATAAGAGCTATGGTGCGGATGTGGAAACCATCTTCAGTAGCAGAGGTGGTAGAAAGTGTATGTTATGCGGAAGAACACATGAACTTAACAGGAGGTACAAGATCGGCATTTCCACATCGCCCTGGATTCATAGGAAAGGCCTTGAGGACATTTCCTAGGGGAGGGGGCTCAAGGCCACCACCTTATGGTAACAAGTTCATGCCAAGGACAGTAGCTGCAGAGATTTCAATGGCAACTAGTGAAGCATCTCGTTCATCGCCAATGGTATAGACAGGCCCACGACCATCTCAAGGAACAGCTAGTAGGGGCAGGGGTTCCAGGGGAAGGAACTCGTTTAGGAATAAGTCACATAACAGTGCACCGGTTCAATCTCGTATTGCCTGTTGGAGATGCGAAGGACCCCATTATGAGCGAGACTATCCAGAGTTACAAACAGTGTTTGTGCATAGAGATGGAAAGACACCAATGGGAAGGTAAAATAGCAACCATCAGATTTATGCGGCGGTTAATAACCGCCAGGCTAAACATCAATCCACGGTGGTGGAGTCATCCGGTACGCTAAATCATATCAATGTTAAGATTTTGTTTGATTCTGGTGCGACAGATAGTTTCATTTCACCATCTGCATTAGAAAAGAGTGGGCTGGCAGCCTACGAGTAGGATGACTTTAAACAAGTCGAGATAGCTTTGGGGGAAAAACAAGTTGTAGGACCTAGTGTGGATAATTGTATAGTATACCTAGGAGTGTGCACTACCAGGTTGAAGGTATACGTCACTGCTCTTGGGGCGTATGACCTAATCATTGGAATGGATTGGTTATCAGCTCATCGAGCTTTGGTAGATTGTTTCACAAAGAAGGTGTTTTGTATTGATGATGAAGGAAGACCAGTAGAGATCCAAGGTGTACAAAGAAAAGTATCATTACGCTTTATATCAACTATGAATTTCAAGCAATTCTTGAGGCAAGGGTGTTGACTATATGTAGTGGAAGCAGTAGGTGAAAGGAAAGGACCCTCATTAGATCAGTATCCGGTATTATCAGAATTTCCAGATGTTTTTCCGGACGAGTTACCAGGGTTACCTCCTGAAAGGGAGCTTGATTTTACTATTGAGCTTAAACCTGGTGAAGAACCAATATCCAAGACTCTGTATCGAATGACAACGCTAGAACTTTGTGAATTGCAAATGCAGTTGAAGGAGCTACTAGACTTAGGGCTAGTAAGGCCCAATGTCTCACCTTGGGGTGCACCGGTAATTTTTGTAAAGAAGAAGGATGGATCCTTATGACTGTGTGTAGACTATAGGGACTTGAACTGTGCTACAGTGAAAAATAGGTACCCAATGTCGCGAATAGATGACCTCTTCGATCAGATGAAAGGAGCAGCGGTATTCTCGAAGATTGATTTGCGATCTGGATATCATCAGTTAAGGATTAAGGAAGGTGATACCCCAAAAACTGCCTTTTGAACTCGGTTTGGAAATTATGAGTTTGTTGTAGTACCTTTCGGATTGACCAATGCGCCAGCAGTGTTCATGAGCCTCATGAACGGCGTATTCCGAAAGTACTTAGATCGATTTGTACAAGTTTTTCTGGATGATATTCTCATCTATTCCAGCAATGAAAGAGAACATGAGGAACACTTACAAATAGTGTTGTCCTGCCTTAGAGAGAACAAACTGTATGGGAAGCTGTTGAAGTGTTCCTTCTTCCAGAAAGAGATCCACTATTTAGGCCATATCATTTCAGGCAAAGGAATCTCGGTGGACCCAGAAAAGGTAAAGGCCATTATGGAATGGCCGGTGTCGAAAAATGCACTTGAGGTGAGAAGCTTCATGGGGATAGCGGGTTATTACTGGATATTTTTGGAAGGATTCTCAAAAATAGAGAAACTCATCACCACCTTGCAACACAAAGGGGTCAGGTACGAATGGATAGAAGAATGTGATAGCGCATTCATAGAGCTTAAGAGGTTACTAACTAGTGTGCCATTTCTACGAGTGCCAGAAATGGAAAATGACTTCATGGTCTGCACGGATGCCTCGAAACAAGGGTTGGGGGCCGTGCTAATGCAGGACGGAGGAGTGATAGCTTATGCATCAAGAAAGTTGAAGAAGCATGAAGATTTATATGCGACTCATGATTTAGAGTTGGCAGCTGTAATGCTAGCTCTGAAACTTTGGAGGAACTATCTTGTGGGGCGAAATTTTGAACTCAAAACGGACCATCAAAGCTTAAAACATCTCTTCACTCAAAGAGATATGAATGCCAGGCAAAGGCGATGGAGTGAGTTTATGAGCGAGTATGATTTTGGTATTTCATATATAAAGGGGAAGGAAAATGTGGTCGCAGATGCCTTGAGTAAGAGACCACGTATCTTCTCCTTGGTAACCTTAAAGGTCAGTCTGAGGGAACATGTGTTGGCACAACTACAAGGAGATAGTTGGTATTTAAATGTTATTTCAAACCTCTAGAGTGGGAGGAAATTAGACCCAAAGTATGAAGGATATAATCTAGAAATAGATGGATTGTTAAGATATCGAGGAAGGATGTATATCTCGGAGAATGGGGATATTCGAAGCATCATACTGAAGGAAGCCCATAGATCACTTTATTGTGCGCATCCAGGTGTGAAGAAGATGTACGCAGAGATGAAGAAACTCTTCTTTTGGGTAGGCATGAAGCGCGATGTAGTCCATTTCGTCACCATATTCCTAGAGTGTCAACAAGTGAAGGCTGATCACCATCACCCGGCAGGCCTCCTACAACCACATGATGCTCCTGTGTCCAAATGGGAAGTCATTTCAATGGATTTTGTTGTAGGGTTACCACTCATGTCTCATCGACACAATGCCATTCTTGTAATAGTGGATAATTTAACCAAGAGTGCTCATTTCATTCCAGTTAAAGACACTTACGATGTCACTGATGTGGCACGTGTGTTTGTAAGCGAAGTTATCCATTTGCACGGGATACCTAAGAAGATCATTTCAGATAGGGACTCCAGATTCACTTCTAGGTTTTGGACAAGTTTACAGTCAGCATTGGGGACTCAGTTGAACTTAAGCACAACTTATCATCCTGAAACAGATGGGCAAATAGAGAGAGTAAATCAAGTTATGGAAGACATGCTTAGGATGTATGTAATGGATAATCAAACCTAGTGGGAGAAGTACCTACCTTTGGTAGAGTTTGACTACAATAACAGTTATCATAGTTCCATCATAATGCCACCATACGAAGCTTTGTATGGAAGTCCATGCAGAACACCATTAAGTTGGGATAGACTAGAAGACTGAGTAAGAGTTGGACCAGAATTGATTCAGGAAATGGAGGAACAGGTGATTCAGATCAGGCAGAGACTAAAGGAAGCACAAGATAGACAGAAAAGTTATGCGGATGCACACAGGACCGACCAAAATTATGAAGTGGAGGACCAGGTTTTCATTCATATCAGGCCTAACAAGAGTACCATACGGTTCATAAAGGGGACAAAGTTGTCACCTCGGTTTATAGGGCCATTTAGGGTCCAAGAGAAAATTGGACCCGTTGCCTATCGTCTCGTACTGCCACCCCACTTGCATAAAACTCATAATGTATTTCATGTATCTGTTTTACGTCATTATGTTGCTAATGAATCACATAAACTAAATTGGAAATAATTGCAGGTATCGGACGTGGGAACCCTCATGGTCGAACCGTTATTCATATTGGACCGTAGAGTCCGACAGCTCATAAACCGTTTGGTAGACCAAGTTAAGGTCCAGTGGAACAAGTATAGTCCAGGATCTGCTACTTGGGAGGACGCCGAGACACTACAACGAGACTATCCATCACTATTTTGACCACCTCAAGAACGTGTTTCTCGAAGGAGGGGTGTAGGTAACACCACCTTTTGACTTAGACGGCCAGGATTACCTGAGGCCTATACGCTTTATTTCCTAGTCACAGTGAAACTATTAAGTGATATACTTAAACTTAAACTTATGAATAGTAATGAATGTTTAAGTGTTGTTGATGATGATGCATGTAATGTGATGTATTTTGTGAATGAAAATTTTATGAATGTTTAAATGCTATTGATGATGATGTATATGATGAGACATATTGTGAGAAAGAGAAATTGTTGAATGTTTAAATACCATTAGAATGATGTTGGATACGATGAAATCTATTTTGGTAAATGATAATCTTGTGAATGTGTAAAGAGTATGAATTATGGGATATTGAGAAATCTAATTCAAATTGGAAAACTTTGATGTTAATATATTGGTACAGGATACCAAATTGAAGTGAGGAAAGTATGCAATTATATGATGATAATGCATAGAAATATATGAGTTTGTGTTGCAGACTAATCTGCAAGTTATGGGCTATGAAATAGCCAAGTGATAATGATGATGAAAGTGGATATCATGGCCACTAACTGGAAAACATTATGGTATGAATAATGTGTGCGAAATTATATTGATTTGGATGCATTGCTGTGATATGTGGACTAGTGCATGATTATGCTATGATTTTGGTACTAACATTGCCCAAAACCGAATAAACGATGACAAAACCTCTAGCAACACAGTGCCCTTGTATGTTCCATTATAGGGTGTTGACCCTGGTTCTGTTAGGAGGTGTGGAGACATTTCCCACCGAGTATCCTCCATTATAGGGTGTTGACCCTAGTTCTGTTAGGAGGGGTGGAGGCATTTCCCACCGTGTATCCTCCGAAACCTGAAGTCTTGGGAGGACAGTGTTGGTTCATGCTCCCCAGGTCGTGTGATGATGACTGTCAGTTGCCTGCTAGGGAAGCTTGGTTGAGATAGCGACACTTAAACTTACGGGTTCTATTTGGAGTTAGGTCAGTATAGCTGACGCTCCAAGATAGTCTAGCAGAGGACGGATAGGATGGGAGACGAAAGTAGGTTAGGAAGGAAGGATGAGTAGAATAGTTGAGACATATGGAGATTTGTTTTGTGATGGAATTTGATGAAGGGAGAAATGTGTATATATGAATATTAATTAACTAAACTATAGCTGTGTAAAATAAAATTGTTAAACCGGATAATTGTGATTAAATAAATTTTAAACAATTGATTAATTGTTGTCTTTTATAAAAGACTAGTCTTGCTAACTGAATTGACTGCATGCATAAATTACTAAAGGATGGTAGTTTGATTATTAGTACATGCCCGAGACTTTCATGTACTAGCTACACATGCATTTCTTGTACATATACACTAGTATGTATGAGCTTTCTTGACTTATTTACTCTTAATGCAGTTACTTGTAGTGAATGTGTAAACCATGTTCTTTTCCTTTGTACCATTAGACACCTTAAAATTCAGGACAAAGTTTCTTGAAGGGTGGGTGTATGTAACGACCCTAATTGGATACATGCTTAAAGATTATTAAGTAATATTTAATCAAAGAAATTAATTATGGTTAACTGAGTAATAATTCAAACTACAGATCACATTTAATGACCTGTGAAATAAAATTAGAAGATCAATGAAAAATGATATAAAATGGTGGCGTATGCAGAGAGGGATAGCCATGGATCATGAGAAGATAAAACATTAACTCATGACGAAGGACGGAGGACGGAAGGTGGTTGAGGGAGTAACTGCGTGAGTCGGCAGCGAGGAATAAGGGACGGGAAGAGGGGGATGTGCGCAAGATTCGACGGGAGAGGACAGAATGGATGTTGTGGACTGTTGTATTGGCTGTGAGCCTGTGTTATTTTGTGGACTGTTGGCTTGCTGGGAGCAAGGAACAGAGTGTTCTGGACTGTGACTTTTGATCAGGGG
This sequence comes from Picea engelmannii, assembly GCA_009831015.1. NCBI lineage: Eukaryota > Viridiplantae > Streptophyta > Pinopsida > Pinales > Pinaceae > Picea > Picea engelmannii. The sequence continues at coordinate 39,789 of ML783101.1, forward strand.
AGGCACTGAGTTGCTGGAGGTTTTGGGCACGGAGGGCTAGGATATCCGTAGATATCCTGGAGCTAGGTAGTTTTCCTAGTTGGCAGGGAGGATAGTAGTTTTGGGCAGTTATTTTCCTATTTGTGGCAGGGTTGATCTGTGTAGCAGGGAGCAAAAAGGAAGCAGCAAAGAAAAGAGGCAACATAAATTAGCATCAGATCTAGGTAATTGTTAAGTTGTGTATTTATTTCATACTGTAAATAATTTAGTATTTATTGATAAATCCAAGTTACTGAAGTTGTTGTTATAAAAGTCAATATCATGATATGAAGTTTTGTTTCAATTTACTTTCTTAAAATGTTTAGGAAACTTAATGATGTTTAGAATTATAAGGGAATTACACTCAGTTGTATATTGATTGTTTTATTTCAGTCATATATATATATATATATATATATATATATATATTTGCGAGGTGGCAATACCACCCCACCTTTGTTACTGATGCCCTTTTCGAGTGTGAGCAGGTCTGTAGGTTTATGCCAGAGATGTTGAGGTTCTCATGCGCTCTATGGTGAGCACATGTCCCCAAGTTGGAGCCAGATGTTATCCCCGATTTCATGGGATAACTAGGAGATCATGTCTCAAGGCCCACAGGTCCTAGACATGGAGTACCGAGAGCAGGATTGACCTGAGCAATGCACTGGAGGGCCCATCTCTCTTCTTCTTCATCAGACTTATCCTCTCAGCAACAACAACAACATCCATCACCTTCGACTTGGACTTGTATCGGAAGAGACTCTTTTATGATGTAATTGGTCTAGGTATCATGGTATGTGTCATATTTGATCATTCTAACCTTCAGATAAATGCATCAAATTTCTTTCATTTTTGACGACTGCTTGGATCTTACATTACACTTGAGCATGGTTGGGGGGATTAACAGGGTACCCTAGCAAGCTTGTACCCATAGGTTTTGGTTATCCACCAGGGGGGATTTTGAAGAGCCATCGTCCACTCCAATCATATCATCATTCTTACATCTTGTCTCCCACTCATTTATCCCATTCCCCTGGTCTGGACATTAGGATGACCTTTTGTGGGGATACACCTTATCTTGTGGGAAGAAGGGGCTAAAGGCCCAGGAGGTAAAAGAAGTTGGTAAGAGATAAAAGCCATAAAAAAAATGAAACCTAGAGATGCCTCGCCTAGGGATCCTCGAGAAGGCAATAAAAATCCTCTCAATAAGAAACAAGAGGGACCCAAAGAAAAATGACAAAACAAGACCTAGCCAAGAGGATGGGGGGTATCATCACGAGCCGACCCATTATGTTCATGGGTACCTAGCAGTATGAAATTTCCATTATCTGGTTACCACGCCAGGGCAGTGACCTTTGGTTGCATGGCCAAGGGAAAGGGGGTCCCATCACGAGCTAGCCTTATCATCTCTGTGAAAGTACTTGTGGGTAACACTGTCAGTGCTCGTCACCATGCTAAGGTAGTGTCCTCTAATTATACCTTGAAATAAAAAGAAAGAAAAAGTAATAAACAAAAGAAAGAATAAAGGCAATAAAGGGCTTGGAAATAATTGCATCCATGACAGGTACAACTCACCTCCTACAAAGGCACCCACAGATAATATCACCCTTGTCTTTCACTCTGCATGTATGTCTAGACATCCTTTGACCATACCACCTCGTGTTACATGGCTTGGATGATATCCTCTAGAAACTTTCTTTTTCTTATGGATGTTGACCCAATAGGGCATTTTGTCTTTTTCTTCAGCTTTGTATAGTAGGCCATTGTAATGTCTTTGAGCTATTGGATGATATGCTAGGGGTTTTATGCATGCATTTGACAAAATTAATGATGAAATATGATTGACATTGCTATGATCCCTAGGACTAATGAGCCCATGGAGGGCGAAGTTTTTGATGTGCAGGACCATGCCCAACATATAGGTACCAAGGGGACCGGTACACATGGGGAGGTGATTAGTTCGGACCTCCATGGGGCTGAAGATACCATTAGATGATTATTGGGACCCCATCAGGGTCAAAGACAGGACAATGATTGGTCAAGCCTTTGCACGAGAGAAGAAGGAGGACAGTTTCATCCAGGACACCTTAACTGAGCCCAACCCAAGGGGTTGACCCACTACAGGTGGAATGTGTCTCTTCTAATGTCCCAGGATGTCATCTAGGAGCCATGACATCACCTCCAGTGTATGGCACATTGACAGAGCATTTTAGCATGTGTGGCAGAGTTTGGAGGCACATAGAGGGCCAACGTTTGTCATCTTGTGTTGTATTTTTCCATAAAAAGGGCCAACATCTCCCTTAGAGGGCCTTGACATCTTGCTTATTTCTCACTTAGGGTTTTCATTTAGTAGTTTAATGTAAAACGATATGATTTTTGGTTATTAGCCTTGTCAGCTATTTTTAATGACCTAATTTTAATTAAAGGTCATGAGAATGCTATATATTGAAGATGTTTTCCCTCATTTGGACATAACACAATTCACTCACACTGGTGAGGTCTGATTTTTGCACCCTCCTAGGGTATATTTTCTTTCTAAGTGAGGCGCACTTGTTATTGGAAGGATTTTTTGGCATCTTTTTTCATTTCTCTCCAAGGAAGGTTTACAACTAGGGTTTGTAATGCTTTCTTCATGATATGTAAGTGATTTTCTTGCAAAACTTCTTAATTAAATGGTTGTAGGTTTAATTTATTGCATTTTCTTATTAAATTGTTGATTTGAAACCCTAGGTAACAAGCACACAAGTAGGTCCTTGTTACATGTCCCATTAGAGAGGATCTTTTTTCAGCCATTGAAGAAGAGGGATTGAGCCTAGCCTTTGCTACACTCATCTTGCTTCTTCCTTTGAGCTAGTGTTGAATTTTATAGGTTGAAAGAGGGTGACGTCCTAGGCCTAGGTTATCTACAACTAGGGCCATCATCTTCTAGGGTTTGAAAGCCTTGTCTTTACAACATTTTCTCTCACCTCATCCCCTAAAATTTATCATTTATGCTAGCCATTTTTCCAGGTTGACCTAAGGAAGGAGGAAAGAGAACGAGGCCTTGCTTAAGATACAACGGAGTGAGTCTCTTTCCCCTAGGGTTTTGATTCTAGGGCCCTGCGTTTGCAGCACTTTAGAACCCTTCCCTCTTGTCTTTAAGTTTTCATCCTTTCAAAACCTTGTGCCCTTATCTTGTTTGACTCCATATACCCTAAGGCACTGATCTATAACCTCCAACGTTGAAGTCCTAGTGTACAAAACCACTCTCAAAACTCTAAAGTTTGAAACCCTAACTAACAAACTAACCTAATTAGGGTTGACGTCACAGTTGGTTATCTCATCTTGACGCATCAAGTGTTGAATATAAGCAATTAAATGATGATTTGAAGCATTTATTGAGCAAACTGTTGATTGGATACTTTGTTAGCTTGATCATCTTGATAGTTATTGATGAATTGATGCTTTTTCCATAGCTAATTGATAAAACATTGACTTCATTAGTATCTATTGTTCTACATTGTTTATCAATTAATAGCAGATAGTCATTGAAGTACTAACCTATTGAGTTATAGCTTGCATATACATTTTTTTATTGTTGTCTTGTTCCAGGCAGGTGTTTTCATTTGGGCATATAGTTCTTTATTGGCTGATTAGCCGAACTGTCTGACTTTGGTGGTAACCTGTGAGGGGGAAACTTTGATCTTGACTTTATACCTTAGCCTCTTCAAAACCCCAGGTTGTCGGGGACGTCTCCCCTGGGCTAACCTCTCTAAATAGAAAGAACCTCCCCATTGAGGTGACATTGGGTGGGGAAGGTTCCTATTACGCTAGTTTGGTCTCTATCCTTTAGCCTTTGACCTAAACTACAAACTGTGCGATAACAATCCCCATACATCTGTATGCACAAGATTTAACCTTTCATTCTTCTTTTCTTTTCTGTCTCTGAGAAATATGACTCTCTTTTGTTTTCTATAAACACAATGCTCACATAAATCCAAATCAATTTATTTAAGATCTGGCAACAAATTTCTTTTGTGAAGTATCTACATTCCCTTCTCACTGATGTGTCCCAGCCTATGATGCCATAGTGTTGTATCCACTCGTGTAGAAGCTAAATATATAGAAGAGTCAGTATTACCAGTACATAAATATAATGTACCTACCTTCTCTCCTTTTTCTATCACCAATGATCCTTTGATGACCTTCCACATCTTATCTGTAAATATGGATATACAAACTTCACTTTTCAATTGCCCTGTTGAAATTAGATTTTTCCTTAAATCTGGAACATGTCTTCCCTCTTTCAACAACCATTTGTTTCCATTGTGTTGCTTTATTTTTACCTTTCCCATTCCAACAATTTTGCATGGTGCATCATCACCCAAATGAACCTGTCCAAAATCACCTTGAACATAATCTAGAAAATGTTTTCTATGGGGTGTGGCATGAAATGAAGCCC
>ML783101.1:46249-58564 GCA_009831015.1 Picea engelmannii
GTTTATATAGTATTTCAATAGGTATAGGATTGAACCATTGTGTCTTTTGGCATGAACCATTGCATCTCTTCATTTAATTTAACATAGATAATCTTCTCATTTTATTCATTAATTTATTGTGTAAGTTTCTCAATTAATTACAAGATTAATCTGGATTCAAATTTAGTCTACATGAGATGATCACAGGTATGGATTGACTCCTTATAACATTCCCATGCTTCTGTTGCATCCCTAGTTCTTCAACAGATCATATTCGAGCTTGTACTATCTCTATGTACTATTATTGTGTTAATCTCATCAAATTACTCCATAGGCCCCTAATGTTTCATAGAAATCAAATTCTGCAAAGGTGCTTTCTTCAACCCACTTTCTTTTTTACTATGGGCTCAAACCAATGGGCTTAGCTATTTAAAACATTTTTATGTTAGCGATTTTATCCTTCCTCCCTTATTCTTCTACATGAGACTGTATTCAAATGTCTAAGGGATTATTTACTTCTAGCCCCTTTACGCTCCTTATTATGTTTTTTACCTTATCACATGACCGTTTTTGGAGCCAGGTTCTCCGGTACTTTGGCCTTCAGGATTTCAGCCTTTTCAATCCTTGTATTCTTCTAGAGTTGTTACCTTTCGGAGTGGTTACATCTCATGCGCGCTAATCCAATGGCTAGCATTACTCCCAAAGTTATCATATTGATGATCTGGTATAATCCTTGCGTATTCGTTGAACTTTTTCTTTTAGATGATCAACGACTCTGACTTAATCTTCAGTTGATGTGGATGATTGTCATCTACTCCATAACTTTAGATATTTGTGATTCCGGGACTCCGGGTTACTATAACTCTTTAGTATTTCAATTCATCAGGAGGTTTACCTACCAAATAGGTCATAAAAAAAAGATTACCACTTACTGTCCATTAAACCCTCATGCTTACTCTATTCTTCCACTATGTTTGATCAACAGTCGAGAATGCTCCCGAATTATATCAACGATTAATGTTACTTCGTGATTCTGGCCTTCAACGATTAGCTAATAACAAAATCTTGGATATCCTCAAATCTTATTCATCTCAGAGTGACATGGCTCACTGACGTCACTCAAGATGACGTGGACCCTAATTCTATGTACCACGTGTCACCCTGATTCATGAATTTCAATGTCCTTATGTGCCACATAGACCTTGACATTTTTTACCACCTTATTGGGCCATGTGTCATATTTGTCTCCTGCCACATGTCTCCCTCCTGGATCACGGATTTGCACTTCTTGGATTTGGTACTTCATGGCTCCAAGAGTTTTTTACTTTTATATCAACCTTTGATCATCATTGAATATGTTTTTCCACCATTTGATCTTTCCTTGTCTTGATCCTATGACCTATGTTTACTCTGGGAATTTGTTCCTTTGGCCTCGCTCATCCTATCCTTCCACTACTTCATCCAATGGTTGGGAATGGTCCTGAAATGAGTCAATATTTAGCATTACTTCTAGACTTCAGGATTTCAAGGCTTACCCTATCCTTCCACTTTATGTCGATCAAAAATCGGTGGGATTTCCCAACTCTTCCTTTGATCCGACGGTCGACAAGAGTTCGTGACTTCAGGGCTTTGACCTTTGAGTATTCCTACAATATTCAGACTTATTTTTTCTGGAGTGGTCAGCGTCGTAGTTGACCACCATTGGACTTTTCTATCCTCAGACAACGATCACCATGCATTGCCTAGATTAGATGGCCCTCATTCACTTTGGGACTTCAGGGCTCCGACCTTCGGGTATTCTTGGTTTTTCTGAACTTCTTATCGTCAGAGTGGTTAGCGCAGAATTTGACAACCTTCTTTTCTTTAGTATGATCAGATGGTTCAACATTTCCATTCTAGATCTATGGTCAACATTCATTTATAAATTAAATCTGGATCTAACAACTAAGAACTCATCTAAAGCTCCTTCCTGATTGACAGTTGGCGTTTATTTCATGAATTTGGGATTTCGTGGATTCTTCCTTGTCTCCAGTAATCGTCGAAGTGGCGAAGTGTTGAAACTTATGCTATCTTTCCACTTGTTTTTGATCAACGATTGAGATTTTGACCGACTGCAACAGAGTTTCCTCGCAGTTCTGAGGGTGTTCAATTCTCTTCTTTATGATATGTTCATTGCTATTTCTCCTGAGATTTTAATAATTGTTTGTGCATTCTTTTATGCACTAATCTTTAGTTGCTAACCCTCCTAAGCTCTGAATTCATTGTGCTTCATTACTTTGTACATGGATTCTCTGCATGCTACTTTTCCCGGGCTTTAGGAACATAGGATCACTGTTGATCCTATCATGATCAACGATTATCAACAATTTCTTCTTGTCCAAGGTGATCTTCCTTTTTCTATGATTATTGTATATGTTTGAGTCATGTTTCCATTAGTGACAAGACACAATCAATAATTCCAACAACTATTGCATTTAATCTTAAAATTATGGACTATAAAACATGTTTGGATTTGCTCAATTTTATTTGAAGTCCTGCTATCCAATACCAAAGAAAATGATATTTCAACACCTATTTTATAGACGATAGTAAGTTTTCCAATTGATAATGATTCTCATATCCTCACTTTGGTGCTAATTTAAGTGACAATTGAAATCGATGCCTAAGTATTTGTAAGATTGGACCTCTTAATGGTGTTAACATCATACAAACTTTTCATCGATACTAATAACGAGTTCATAATTTTTGCATAAATGATATAGAACTTTGAGTCATTGTTAATGATTGTTAATATTTTTTGGAAGATCATGAACTAAAAAATTAAAAAAAGTTTCCTTGAAATACAATATAGATATTAAATTCATTTCCTTGATGTTTGGTGGTGTGGGTGCCGATATACATCAACCTTAGCTCTTGGTTTGTTGGGCTTGGATTCTTCAACATGGTGATCCTTTAAATCATATCTAGATCTTTGGATTCCTCTGTATGCCCTTTGTGAGAGTTTTCTTCATATGCCTTACGAGGTTCTGCTTTCAATTCAACTTCATACTCTACAATTATTTTCCTTACGAGAACTTCTTTAGTTGTCCCCATGGGCCCATTTGGCTTACTAAGAGATATATCTTACAGTGTAATTTTCTTTTTCTTATAGCAAACTTTGATAAACTTATTTTCCACATTAATATTTTTCAAAACATCATCGTTATAATTGAGCATAGTGGAAAAGGAAGTACCAAGGTTCTTATATGGTTTCCATAAGTCACGAGACCCTCAATATTAGTTAAGTTAGTAGGGTATGAAGAGTAGTTATGTTATGAAATTTAGTGAATCTAGGTCTTAATATATTTAAAGGCATGCCACTTTAAAATGAAATTTTGTTCATCCTCATCCTCCTTTGTATCACAAATTTTACAAATCCCCTCATGCCAAGGTGTTTTTGACTAGTTTAACTATGTAGGTTAAGATCATTGATCCAGATTTTAGTGATATTCATTTTGTTTTCTAAACTCATAATGCTGGAAAAGTAGTTTTGATTAGCCAAATCATTAAATTAATAAAATATTTGTAATGTTTCAACCTCCTCTTATTAATGGTTTGTTTCTCAAGGTCTTATCTTTAAACTTCACAGGGATGTAAGATTTAATATAATCAACATTATTAATTTGATTGCCATATTTTATGTTCCAATAGTTAAGATAAAGTTTTGAATCTCAACTCCCAATTCCCTTAAGCTTGTGGTGACCACTATTTATACTAGAAGCAATAAAAATGAAAAACATATTTTTAACTTGAGCAAATTATATCATATTCTAGATGTCTTATTGTTAAGCCCTAGACAAAGCCTTATGTGAAGTACAAAAACTCTTATTAATCCCTAGGTAATGAATTATTACATTTCTAGTGTTATATTTGTGTGTAGGCTAGAACCCTTCATTGCACCATTTCATTGTAATTGTAACCTTTGTCTCCTATATATATATATATATATATATATATATATATATATATATATATATCAAGGAGACATAGTATTACAGTCATCATATATCTCATCTTGTATAGTCAATATATTGTAAAAGGAGGTTTCCCCCTCGAAGTGGACTATTATTCATTGTTTTTTTATCATTCTCAAGGTGTTTGTTCATAACATTTGGTTTCAGAGCATCGATCATAGGGTTTTTCTGCTTCAAGTGAGACTTATTGGAATTTTCACTATAACGTTTTTTCTAGGTTGCTTCAGATATTGAAATTTGGAGGTTACTTAGGAGACATATCAAAGTACCTCTAGTAACAATTTCAGGGTTTCGTTCGTTACATTTTTGCATATATAGCCTATGGAAGATAGGTTTTTTTACTCATCCTGAATTCAATTTTAAACAAGTCATCTTGGGATGTTCGCTATAACGTTCCACTTTTGATATTGATGTCATGATATTGGGGGCTAGGGCATGGTGGTGAGGTGCCACTCTTTGACACATGGAAGTTTTTGAGAGAAGAAGGTCTTAACAATGATATGAGTGCCTAGATGATTGACACATGGCCTTTGGAGGCCCATCCATGCTTCTCCAACACCAACGATTTCCTCAAAGTGGAAAAACATCCCCTAAAGGGGTGGTGTCCTCCTAAATCAAGGTTTAATTTGTGCAAAAAGTGAAATTTTAAGAGAATTGTTTATTATTACTTTGTTAAGGGGGAAAGATTAGGGTTGTTGACCCCTAATCTTGTGTTTTACTCCTTAATTTGGACAAACTATGTTAGCCACTTTTAGTATAAATAAAGATCATAAGATCTCATTTTAAATCATAACTCTCCCTCTTGTGAGAGGCCTTGGTCTGAAATTTGCACCTTTATTGGCTCTTTTCATCTCTTGTGCACTTGTTTATGGTTATCTATTGGTGAATGGTTCATGGAAGTCTAGCGCTAACCTTGGATGATGTTTTTCTAGCTCTTGTGGTGGATTATCTAGGCATTTATCTTGATCTTGGTATGGTTTTCTATTATTATGCTATAAATTTTCAAGTTCAAGTATTGTTATGCTAGGAGCTAGGTGGGACGTATAAGGGAATACACCCTCACTGTTGACGATTGAAAACATCAATGAAGTTTCTCACGCAAAGTATTGCTAAATCCTATTATTATAAAAACTAAATAATACTAGTAGGTGGGACTCCCTTGAACTATTGGGAAGAAAAATTGTTCTTTTTTTATGTTGAGGTGATGTGCAACACATGGTTGATGAAGATCTTGTTGTTATTGGTTATAAATTGAGCTTATGAAAGGTTAATTTCTTATGTTAATACATCCTATTCTATTCATTAATTTCATTTCTTTGTGTTCTTATCGCACCTGCATAACAAACATGTTAGTAAAATTACATGAAGAGCACTTTTGAGAGAAGCAAAATACTAGAACGACTGCAAGGGAAGGGGACCTAGTTCCGCAATATCACATGTGAATAAATTAAAGTAAATGAGAAACAATTGCAAGGGGAATATTTGAAGGTTATCCTAACTATATTTCATGCATGAGAACACTTGATTATTATTGTTAAGCCCTAGATAACAAGTAAATGGTTGTAAAATTATGATTGAATTACATGTTTAATATGCATATGGTTTAATGTTGGTGGCGCATTTGGCAAGGTGATAATGAAAATGGTTATGCATTTGGTTAGTTGAATTATGTGCTCGAACCACATATGGTATTTTAGATAGATGGAACATTCGTGGCGCACTTGACAAGGTGGTGAACGTTAATGGTTATGCGTTTTTGTTTGGGTTATATTATGTGAAATGGCATATGTTGATCACACTACTGGATTTTAATGTGGTGATAGTTTCGATACGTGTTTGATTAATCGTGTTAATGGGGAATTGTTGGCATGTAATATTGAGTTAATGAGATGTGGGTGGATGTGACATGCATTTAATGCACATCACCTTTAACCTTGTCATTGGCTGCCACCCTAGTCAGGCTATTGTTCGATCTTGTTGTTGTGTTTGTGCTTCAAAGTTTTAGCAGGGTGGAACCGCTCGGCCAACTCTCATTTTAAGGAATTCGATTAACATGTATGCCCTTTTTTTCCATTATTGACTTCACTTTGGTTATGAAATGATCACTGGCTCAGGTGTATGGGTTTGTGTTTTTCCTAAGTGTTGCAACTGTGTGAAATTTCAGTGTTTGAATGGAAAATGGATGGTTCTTCCTGTAATATTTTTGAGTTCGTAGAGTTTATCGATTTTCCTGGTGATAGCTCTTTGTTACTACTACCAGTTCAGTTGGAGGGTTTTTGTTTAATTCTTGGGTGGATAGCTATTTTTCACGTGATTTCACTTACCTAATATCTAGCTTTCTTGATTTTAATGGTCGAAGTGCTTCTGCTTCACTATGTTGTGTTTCACTTCGGCATTGGTTGTTTCCACCGCTAAGGGTCATGAAGTGAGTTTTTTGTTCCTAACTCAGCCTGTCTCCACCTCAGTGCTTGGTATTTGGACGAAGAACATGAGGGTTATACCCTGCGTGCATTAAATCAATTTTTCGGCTGGATAAAATCCTTGCCCTGTTTTTTTGGCCCTCTGCCATGGATTGTTACTTGTCCACAAATGAATCATGTCTCTCTCTATGTGCACACCCTTGGCCTCGAAAGTTCTACCATTATGAGGAGATGGCCCTGTTCCCCGGTGTTGGCTACAGAGTAAATCCTTAACCTTCTAGTCTCGAGTTTTTAAAGGATATTGTTTTGCCTGTCAAGTTGCTACAAGTTATAGTGGATTGAATGTATGGTAGATTACTTGTGAATATTAATTCGCCCATTTGCTCATATGGTAGTCCTGTTGTTTTAAGAATTTAGTTACTGCATCTGTGATGATAAGATTAAACCTCTTGTTGCAAATTGCACTTCCCAAGATACAATCACCCTCCTTATGTTAATAGATCAGTATTATTACTAGAAAAGGACACTTCCCCAATTTGAATGGATGTGTGGATATGCATGGTTATCACAGCTTGTTAGGTCAATTGATTTTATGACAGTGATGGATTGGTTGGTTGATACACAGTCACTAGTATTTTGCGCTAAGGGTTGTTTGGATGGTAGATAGTATTGGTTGTAAATTATTGGTGTTTCCTGTGCATGTCACATTGTGTGTATGGTGTTTTTCAAAATGATTATTGAACTAGATGATTGTAGAAAGGGTATCCACTGCAGCCTTGTGTTGTTGGTTGAATAATCCTGAGTGCACACAACATGGTCAATCACAGCGTGAGTAAATTGATATCTCAGCACGATATGTTTAGTATTATTGTGAATGTGTGTTTGATTGTGTTTAGTAGAAATGTTGCACTATGGATTTTTGTTAGCTGTGCACCATGTGTAGTATGGATAGCTTGTTTTGCACACTCAGGGGAACCCACATAATTTTTAAACATGTTTATTATTTTCAATCAATCACTTGTTTAAATAGGCATGTTGTTGATGACAGTTGTGCTGGATAGGTGGCCCAACTTTTAAGTCACATTGAGTTGTTTTATTTATAGTGGAAGAACTACATTGCTTGGGCAAGTTACCCTGCGCATAGCTTGTGTCTAAATGATGGTTGTTGGTTGTATGATTAATTGTCATTATTTTGGTTACTGCATATATATGTTAATGAATATCATTTCCTTTTGATGGGATCTATTGCAATGATAGTGACTTCATTATTGTTTTGAAAACATGACTTTGAGTATAGTTGTGGATTGAAGAAATGCATCGACAGTGGTTGATCTTGATAGTTACAGATTGGAATTGGGTATTATTCGTAAATTGTTATAAAATGTAGAATGTGTAAATGAAGGGAACATAACCTCTTACAAATTATGTGGGATACTTACTATTTTTTGATGGCACTATGTTGGATATTTGATGATTGGACAATGAACTAGTTAAGTACACAATAATTGTTATTCGGTCATGATGATTGTTGGTTGGTGCATCTATTTTTACTAGAGAATGTTTTATAGATCACTTGATTAATTTCATGAATAGTAATCATTATCCTCCCCTCCCATTATCTCATTTTTCAATAATTACAAATCCTATCACCTTCCCATTTCATTTGTTCACCCCCTGTTCTGATATTGGTTACAGTCAAGGGAAATTCTGTGTTAAATTGGATGAAAGCGGTAGTGTCTTGGGTGGATTGCAGTGAGGTTTTATTGGTTTTCTTTACATTTGATTGTTGTTGTCATCGAGCAGTGACCATTGATTATCCCCTTTAATTATATCATATTTTCACTCAATACAAACCCCTCACATATCCCAAGACCCTGTTTCACCCCCATGCTCATTGATTAATAGTAAAACAATTTGTATGGATTGAATTGCATGAGCCTGATACATTCTGAGCCAAATTTATTTCATATTTTTAAGATTTTTCATGCATGGTTATTAAAAGACTATTTTCTAATCAATTACACATGTAGGATGAGTTTTTTCAGTCGAGGAAGCCATGGCTAAGGAAACAGAGGTAGAGGTAACTGGAACCGAGGCCCAAGAAGGCCCAGGTTCTCTATACATTTTGATGCTAATTCAAAAGAGCTTGGACAATTGTTTCATACTAGATTATTTAACTAGATTGGGCAGGGAATAGTCCAACCTAGGACTGAAAGGCCTCCTTTCCAAGCCTTGCAAGCCCCCAATATCCCTATACCTCCTCATGTCTCCTCACAACCATAGGTCCTTGAAAATGATGGATGGAAGGAGATTGTCCACCCGACAGTCTCCCAACATCGTGGCTAGCCTAGATTGTTCTTGCCTGCTCCTCCGCCTTTGAACCCCATTGTCTAAGATGCCCTTGACCACTCACCAGTGCAATCCTCCCATACTAGAAAGAGATTAAAAAATGAGGCCTACCATTCCCTTGATAAAGGAAAAGTCATTGTTTCCCCCTCCTCACCCTCCAATGGCTCTAACAAATTTGTGACTTACCAGATGCATTTGAGGGATGATTGTTCCCATGTGATCAGCGATATTAAGCCTAAAGTCTTTGCATAATCAAGGGCAAATTCAGGAAAACCAAGAGGTGACAACAACAACCAAGGAAGGTTTGCATCACAGACTGGGAAATATGGCTTTTGAGTTTTATGTTATATATTGTTTTATGACAGTTGACTTCATGGATCTTTGGACAACATGTTTTATTTTGGATATATGAGTATTATTTTTTATATAATTTCAAATTACAGGAGCTAAAATTGCCAAAAGTAAATATGTTGATGGGAGACACAAGGAGGTGTGTTTTTCTTAACTAATGGTTATGTTATGATTGTTATGAATGTTATAAACTAAAGGGAGTCACAAGGGGTCCCACCTACTAGTTATTATTTATTTATGACCCTTATTATGATTATTACTTTCCCCCTAACTAAAGTTAGTTGAGTCTTTTACTTAACTTAACTAATGAGTTGGTTTAACTACTTTAACCAATTCTAACTTATTAAAAGCAAAAGGAAAGGGAGCAACAGAGGAGGATAGAAGTAGAACAATACTAAGGTTTTCTCTTTGAGTTTATGTTGAGATAGTTCAATTTTCATTCATTCATATATTCATCACAACCTAATTCTCTTTTATGATAGCAGGGTCTTGTTGTAGACAACAATATTCAGGGCTGAATAAAATCATTCAGACACTTGTTCTTCAATAGTGTTGATCTATATTTGATAGTCTGTGTAGACTTGTATGTTTGTGAATTGATTTTCATGACTGATAAAGGATATTGTGCATAGTCAAGTGGGGAACAATCTATGGCAAGATGATCTAGTTTTTAGAGTTTAGTTTTGATTTTCTGTCAGAGGTCCTTTTGTATATTTCATTGGGGATGTCTAAGTTTGACTTTGGTCCAAGATTTTTGTATGAGATTTTGTAAAGAAATGACTCTTTGGTGAATTGGAATGAAATAAAGGATTGGTTTATGTCTCATCTATATTGATTATCATATTGGTGTCTTTACTTCTATTCTTACATTCATTTCAACAACTGTCATATTCAGAAAATTACATAAAAAGTGAATTTCCAACAATCTTTTGTTGATAAAGGGCTAGCCTAAGCACTCATAATTAATACTTGTGAGTTAGGATGTTATTTTTGTTGGCTATAAACATAGGGTGATATTCCTGTCTACTTTTCTTTAGCCAAGTAAAGTCTGAAAATGTTTGAGTAAGATCAATTCATATCTTTTCCTCAACACCCACCATAGCCTTCATCATTTTATTTGCTTCATCTAATTGATTTTGTAAGGGTTTGATAAGAAAAGTACAAGGGAATACACCCTCTTAGTATAAACCCTAGCCTAGAGAAACTTGCCTTGGGAAGTAAAAGGGCTTACACCCCTAAAGGAGGTAACTTCTCTAAGATTGTAGAACCCCCATGCTTCGTGGGAGAACTAAATAAATTTTCTCATTCACGAGACAGATTAGCTCTTCGATTTCCTACTGAAATACTGCTATTTGATCCTCAAGCCCTATTGAAAACCCACTAGTGTGAACATGAACGAGGCGCGGGATTCACCTGTGCGACCACAGGTTGTGACTGGATGCCTATAAAAAGGCATTTCAAATTTTGGGATTTCAGGACTTCTTCATGCGAGTCACTCCTGACTCCTTTTTCCCCTAAATCCCTGACCTCTAGTTTCTCTCCAAGGCTAGATCTATGGACCTTCGCTATCCCCTCGATTGACAACTGTGATCGTGTCATGATTTCGCATATCGGGATAATGAACGTGATCCACCTCTGACTTGTCGTTCCATGAAATCTCGATCTCCATTAGCTCCTCCCTTAATCTTCCACCCATACGACTGGTCTCCACGACCTAAGGATTATTCTCCGAACTCATCGAGACTTTGTATTTCGCGAAGTTGGAACATAGCACAATGCCTATCTTTCGAAATCCTGATCCCCAAACTACCTATATCCCCTCGCCCAGATCAGTGGTCATGGCTCTCTTGTGATCTGATGGTTCAGACCAAATTGCGGGATTGGGTCTCGCAAGTTCAAAAAACTCTACCCTTTGACTTCCTTCAGCAGCAAGTCAGCAAAACGTCGATCCCTCACCACTTGTCCTCTTCCGATGGACGGCTCCAATTACCTCGAGATTTCCAAGACTTTGGCGAGTCCACTCTCTCTCCTACACAAGGTTTAAGATCGATGGTCAAGGTAGCTCTTGATGGGTCCTAGAATATATGGTCTCGGTTCCATCGCTACTTGCGAAGACTAAAGGGGTCGAGGAATTAACGCATGCACTCCTCCTATAGATCCATTGGTCCTGACAGACCTGGGATACTTTCGAAAGGATCTCGTCTGTTCATCTACTAAATGAAAGGATACTCCCTTTTGATAATTTGACTCGCTATCCTTTCTAAAATTGGGCAACGAAATCCAACCTCTAAGAGCTTTGATCTTCCACAGCTCTGAAACCTTTGAAAACTAAGTCCTTCTTGCATAGGGTTCCCAGACCCAGGTCACCTGAACCTTCAGATGATTCTTGGGTAAATTATCCCTACTCTTAGTTGGGTTTCTGGATAAGGGATTGGGTGTGTTTCAAAGTCCCTAGGCTACTTACCTTAATGAAGTTCCTTCCTAACTCACCGAGTTAGGAAATATGACACTGGGGAAAGGTAAACTCGTGGTTTTACCATAACGGTAGCCATACTAAGGAGCTTACTCCAACTCTAAGATATGATGCAATTCCCTGGGGAAGGTGCTTTCGAGGGATTAAATTAGAACATCAAGAGAATCAAGCAGATGAGACGATTCTCAGTGGAATGAACTCATGCTCCAGACTTAATCATTTTGTACATAAACCAAATATGGCATATAATTATGCACAATCATCCATTACTTCCAATCTAAAACACCAGGAAATCATTCCACATAGAAACCATTTATGGGAGTATAAACATGAGCATGTATCCATGATATTCAATTCAAAATACAAGGCATAAAACACTTATCAGATCCACAAGGCATGATGCGACTACTGAGAGGGGTGCTTGTTTCCACCCTACCATAGGCTCAGTCACTCCCAATAGATTTATCACTGGCCACCCCCGAACTTAGACCACGATGCTCTAAGATTCAATCTCTTACTTCCAATTCAACGGAAGTTAGGGACGAAGTTTACTCTCCTTCTCCCTATACAGGAAAAAAATAGACAAGGATGAAGGTTACTCTCCTTCTCCTATGTTCATAACTCCTTCTCATTCCTAAGCTTAGGTTCTATTCTACCATCTTTTTTCTGCCCCCCCCACGCTTCCTTTCTTGCATCCCTCTGCAAGATTGCATGTGGCATGCATTTTTCC
>ML783101.1:135594-146189 GCA_009831015.1 Picea engelmannii
TGCCGATGATTTGTACATGATGATGTCTGTGATGTGTTTTAATTTACATGTAATGTACAGTTTTTTCTTTCCTTGAATCTTATCTATGGGCTAGATACCGCTCCATGATATAATTTGTTCAAGACGATGAACTTGCAAGTGTAGACGTAGTAGGATAGGACTACAGATAGCGTAGATGCGGTTGAGTTGATAAACCATGAGTTGGGAGTCTAAGTAAATAATGATACGAGAGATACCTAGGGAGGAGGCTTGGGTCAACAGTCCAATGACATCGTGGTATTCTGCCATATTGTTGGTTGCTGGTCCTAAACAGATGCCTCCTAAACTCACCACCTCGTCAAAATGATAAATAACCCATGCTGTCGAAGCAATGTTCCGGGTATGTCAGCTGGCGCCATCCACGTACCCAAAAAAGATAGGAAAGGCAGACGTCATCTGCACATGAAAACACAGGCACAGTCATGAGTGGCAATGATAAAGACTTGAGCACGCGAGAGAAAAAGACACACCAAAATAAAATACAATAATGTACAAAGTACAGATGCTAGGTGATCTAGGCATAGTACTTCTTAAGGTAAAGTCCATTTCGGGGCTCTCCCAGGGAAATTCCATCATGATCTACTAGTTCATAAGCACCTCTGTGTAAAACATGCTTCATAATGTAAGGACCGTGCCACATAGGTTCTAACTTTCCTGTTCCCAATTTATTGTGTGCTTGGTCGTAAACTAGGACTAAGTCTCCTTCTGCAAAGGCTCAAGGTTGGACGGATTTGTCATATTGACTCTTAATTCATTTCTGATGTGCCTCATTAACGAGAGAAGCATCGCGGCGTGTTTCGTTTAGCTTGGATAGATACAAGAATCGTTCTTCTTCCGCAAAAGTATGGGGCAGGAGTTCTACTTTCAATTTGAGTGATGGAATTTCACACTCGATTGGTAGGATGGCTTCAATGCCATAGATCAACTGGAAAGGAGTGAATCTAGTTGAGGTTTTCACAGAAGTGCGATAGGCCCAGAGAGAGGAAAACAGTTGTAAATGCCACGATGTCTTGTTTTCCCCTACCATGCGTTGGATCATGGTTTTTAGGACTTTGTTGATAGCTTCAACTTGTCCATTCACTTGAGGGTAGTAGGGGGATGAGTTTTCATGGACAAAACCCAATTTGACATGTAACTCTCTCATCATCTAGTTTTTGAAGTGTACACCATGGTCGGTGACAATGGCATGTGGTACACCAAAATGAGTAATGATGTGGTTGAAGAGGAATAGGGCTACAGTACGGCCATCGTTCAGGAAGGTAGGCATAGCCTCAGCCCATTTTGTGAAGTAGTCGATGGTGACAATGATGTAACCATGCCCCCTGGCTGAGGTAGGCTTACACTGCATGAAATCGATACCCCACTTGGAAAAGGGGCCGATGGAAATAATGGGGTGAAGCGAAGTAGGGTGGGTGCGTGCCTTCTTGTTGAAGATTTGGCAGGGTGGGCACTTTTTGACGGCCTCGATGCAATCTTTGAAAATCGAGGGCCAAAAGTAGCCAGCACATAAGAGTTTTTGGGTTGTGGCCATCCCGGAAAGGTGACCGCCACAGGCGCCAAGGTGACAATCGTTCAAAATGCGTTCAACCTCTTCGTGAATCAGACATCGCCGAAGGATGGTGTCAATGCCACGATGATACAAAGTGTCACCGAGGATGAGATAACAACGAGAGTGGTGATGGATGCATCGACGCTCTTCGCGAGAGATGTTGGGCTAAAAATGTTGAGTTTGAAGGTAGAGGAGAATGTCTCCGTACCAGGGGTCAGAAGTGATGATGAGGAAGAGAGATTCATCGGGGAGAGAATCTCTAGGTTCAATGTTTTCATCAGCACAAGGGAGATCACAGATGATCTCGACAAACACCAAGGATTTTTTGGCTTTAGCCTTTGTAAACTCGAGATCGAATTCTTGAAGAATAACGATCGATTTCGAATATTTTCCCCCAAGTACTTGACGTGTCAAGATGTGGTACATGGGGTTAGAGTCTTTGATTACCGTGGTGGTGCGTAATAAGATGTAGTGGTGGAATCTTTGGACAACAATGACGGCTGCCATAGCCAGTTTCTCAACATGTGAATATCTGAGTTCGGGTCCGGATAGACTCTTGCTCAGATAATAAATCACGTGTTCTTCACCGTTAGATTCCTCTTGAACTAGCACCATCGCAATGGTGGTAGTAGAAGCGGCCAAGTAAAGGATATAATCCTTTGTATATTCGGGAGGGTGTAACAAAGGAGCGTGGGTCAAAGCGTGCTTGAGAGTGTCGAATGACCGTTGGGCAGTGTCATCCCAGATGAAAGGGACGTTCTTTTGCAGTAGCCACATAAATCCTTTAGTGATCTCGGCATAATTGCAGATGAAATGGCGGAGAAAGTTTGTTTTTCCTTGCAAACTTTGGAGTTGGGTTAAGTTGGTGGGTGGGGGTAAGGCTAGGATGGCCTTGATCTTTAAGGGATCCACCTTGATTCCATCTTTGGAGACGATGAAACCGAGGAGTCAGCCAGACTCGACAGCGAAAATTCATTTATGTGGGTTCAGATGAATACGATAGAAAAGACATCGAAGAAAAATTGCCCGCAAGTGACCAATGTGATCAAGTCGATTGGATGAATGGGTGGGTAAATCATCAAGGTAAGGTTCCGCGATATGCTTGATGTCGTGGAAAGCGTATGACATGGCTTGCTGGAAAGTAGCACCAACATTTTTAAGGCCGAACGGTAGCTTTCGGTAGGCGAAAGTTCCCCAAGGGCAGATGAAGGTTGTCTTATGCTGATCAACGGGTAAGATTTCAATCTGGTTGTATCCAGAAAATCCATCCATGAAGGAGAAGATTACGCTTCCTGCGCAATTATCGATGATTTGATCGATGAAAGGCATAGGGTAGTTGTCCTTGGGACAAGATTTATTAAGATCTCAATAATCTACACAAACACGGATGGTCCCTTGTTTCTTGGCAACCGAAACGAGGTTGGAGACCCATTCCGTCAAAGGGATGGGGTAGATGAAGCTAGATTTTAGAAGTTTTTCAACTTCTGCCTTTATAGCTGCCATTTTCTTGGGATGAACTGGTCGGAGTTTTTATCGAACCGATTTTGCGTCAGGGAAAGTCTTGATTTTGTGTATGACGATTGAAGGGTCAATCCTTGGCATTTCCTCATAGCTCCATGCGAAGACATCGTGAAATTCCTTGAACAAAGCGGTGTAAGAAAACACTTCGTCGGGCGTGCAGTTAGCACCAAGATTAATGTTTTCCACGACACCTTCTTTGACTGAAATGTCGATTGTGATTGTAGTAGAGATGTTACCCATGTTCCCTTCAGAGAAAGTATCTTGTGTGAGGATAGGGGATTGTGGAGCTTCGGTAACATCGAGGGGGAAGACAGATCGTATGTCTTGCACTTCTTCCAAAGGCGGAAGAAAAGAGGATCGATGGTGGTTATCATCCCAGGGAAAATTGTCAATGCTAAACATTTCCATAATAGATTCATCCGAAGGAAAAATGTGGGAAATGTAATCAACGGCGGATGATAGGGAATCCAACCACGAGGGCACCGAGTAAGCGTCAGGTGCCAATGAATGTGAATTGTTGGGAGAGGGAGAGGTAGATTGGATAGCTACGTATGCAGCCTCAGCTGGGCTGAGTGGCATGGTGTCACTGAGCACATCGAATTCCAAAGGACTAGGTACAATCCAAGGATCAGATGATTCCAAGGATTGATAAGGCATAGTCGAGATCATGTGTATGGCAGCAATGTGGTGTGCAGTAGGTGGAAGTGGTGTAAGGAAAGTACCCATAAGGCTAAAATATTTCAATAAGCCAACACCAACGCTTTCATACGTAACTGGGTGGTCTCCCAAAAAAGGAATGTTGTTGGTGGCAGGGATGCGAACGTTGGGTGTACAGAAGTCAAGTTGATCGATGGTGACAATTTTTCCTTGATGGGGTAATTGTACACATCAAAACACCGACGAGGCGACAACAGTCATAGCGTAGAACCAACTTCTTCCGAGTAATAGGTTGTAATCGAGGGGAGCATCGACCACCTCGACATCAACGGTAACAACTTTACCGCCCAATTGAACGGCGAGGGATTGCAGTAATCCGTGAGGATGGAAACCTCATCCATCGAAAGTGTGTAACATTGTAGGGGATTTGTTAAGGGCAGGTGATTTTAAGCCTTTCCAATAGGCTAGAGACATGACACAGGTAGAGGCTCCCTCATCCAGGATAGTTCAATGAATTTGTTGATTGTGAACAACAACATCGATTTGAAAATCTAGCTGGTGAGAGAGTCGCAGTTGATGATCGTCCAGATTAAATGTGATGTAGTTTGATGACTCGGGATCGAAAGTGCCAATAGCAGCTAAGAGTGTCTTACGTTGTTTAGGACAGTGTTGTCGAACTTCCAATGCAGACATGGCACATGGGGCTTGGGCCAAATCTTCTACAATATTGTAATTTTGGGCAGCCCGTGAATTAGGATTGAAAGTGGATTTCCGTATGGTGATCTTAGGAGGGCGTAAGATGGAGTCAAAAGAAGGTTTCTCAATCTGAAGTGGCTCGAATGGAGGGCTAACAGAAGGAGGATTAATAGCCGATGGTAAAGGATCCGACGAAGAACCGTTAGCAGTCTTCGGCTTGTCAGGTTTAACTGGGGTGTCGTATGTCGCAGAATGAGTGGTTAGATTAACCTCATTAAACATGTAAATGTGGGCACTTGTCGAGGCCTCATCAGGGGGTTGGTTGGAACTGCCCCCCGGCGTGGGGGTTTGTGCAACCAAAGATTGTTGTTGCGGAAAAGGCTGAGTAAGCATAGCGGGTTGTGAATTTCCCTTGAAAAGTTTGGCCACTTCATCGCAATGTGGGAAGTCTTGAGTGTAGTGATCGTCACCGCAAATGAGACATGGGAATTTTGGTTTTCGTTGTGGTTGTTTTCCGGCAGCAGGGGTTTGCGGTTGGGTTTTGGGTTGTTCGTTGTTATTGTTCTTCTTTGTTTTGTTTCTCGCTTTCTTCTTGCCCCCAAATTGTTGTGAAGGGGTTGATTGGACCACATTCACATCAGAAACCTGAGTTTGAGGGGGGGTAGAAGAGGGTACAGTCGAACTGGGAGCAGCCATCGAAGTGGGCTGCTGAGTCGTTCCAGTGGGCTCGGTGGTAGATTGGGTTTTGACGGAGCCAATAACTCCATCCGCATGAGAAGCAGTCGATGGTTTGGATGGATCGTTGGTGGCACGGGTAGCATTTGGTATCAACTCATATAGATTACCGGATTGTGAATAGACTAAGACTAAGTACTGAGCTCGGGTGATGGATTCTTCCTCGGTGACCACACCGCCCATGGAAACATCACCAGCGATATGGGGTAGTAATGATTTCATGAACCATTCCGCTAATAATTGGTCGGGGATGACCACTTTGATTAGCCTTCATCGTCGTCTCCATTCATGGATATGATCGGAGATGTGTATGGAAATTGTCTGACGAAGGGAGGTTAATAGTTCAGTACCCGTCTCGTATCGAATGGGCAGTTGAAAGTGGTGTGAGGAAGGACATGGCGAGGGATTTGAAATCATGAAAAGATGCACGTGGTAATTCGATATACCATTTTGCTGTGGAACCCATAAGTGTCCGTTGGAAAAGACACAAACAAATAGAGTCGTCCATGAGGGAGTTGGATGAACACCACAAATGGAAAGTCATCACGTGGTTGTTTGGCTCTTCTCCAGATTTTATGTCGAATTTTGGGATATCAGAAGGAAGTTCTGCTGGAATAGCTGGCCAAACCGGGGAATGATAAATGGGATCATTCGTTAACCGAGACAATTCTGGAAGATCTAGGGTAGCCAGAAAAGGTAGTTTTCGGTTAACCTGTGGGTAATGTTGGTGTGGCAGGGATACACCAGTGGGGCCCATTACCGGGTTATGTGGATAATTATAACTAGTGGGGCCTCTCATATGAGGTTGATTTTGATCGAGGTAGCATGATTTGAGGTGTTTTGATAAGTATGTGTGAACAGAGGATAACCGAATGGGTTTTGAGGGTTATGGGTTGGGTTGGGCATTTGTCCATAAGGAGGTTGTTGTGGAGCCTGAGAATTTTGTCCTGTCGAGAAGTGTGGATTTCCCGAAAAAGGAGCGTTCCATGAGTTAGGTGTGGCAGGCACATTTTGTCCCGTGGAGGCATGCGGATTTCCTTGAAAAGGGACGCTCCACGGGTTGGGTGCGACAGACACATTTTGTCCTTGTGGTTGATGGTGGAATTTGACTTGAGGTTACCCCCCAGCATGAGGGTGCCCCCCGAATGGAATTTGTTCTCCGGAGGGAGGATGCCCCCCAGTTTGAGGTAGATTTCCTGGGATCTGAAAGTTGGATGCCAATGACTGGCTGGTGTTACCGATCGGGTTAGGACCACCAAGGCTAGTCCCTTCGAGTTGTTGGATAGGTATGGAACTTCTCGGTACAATTTGAGTAGTAGTTTGGGCAGTGTTGGTAGCGGACGCGTTCAGTGCCCTAAATCCAAAAGGGAGTGTAGGTCTTGGTGTTACAAGTGTGCCAATAGGGGCTTGATTATCTACCACGTTACCGACAGGGATAGTCGGAATGTGCGGGGCCATTGTCGAATGGGCCGTCTGGAGGGGAATAGTAGGCCTTGGGCCAACGGACGGTATGTTCGGACCAACGGTTGGTGTGGATGTAAAAATGGTAGTACCGGTGAAGTGATTTGGGGGTACAGTGTAGGAAAAAGATGCATCGGCACCTTCTCCTATTCCATAAAGATCTCGCACCAAGCGCGGTGGACTCCGAACAACGTCCGCAGTCCAAAAAGGGTCACTAGCTAAAGGGTTTTGAGGGGACCCAGCCGGAATGTCAGAAGGATTGATGACAACAAATTCTCCAATGGAATTTAGGTGGAGGATCTTTTGCTCATATCCCTCTGGAATGCGATAAGCTTCCGGAGATTCTGAGACAATTCGAAAATTCTCCAAAGGGATGGGAACTTCTTCCTGGGAAGTTGTAGTGTTTTGAACCTCGCTCTGTTGAGGAGATTCCTCTGTAGAATGAGGGGGTAAAGGGGTGTTTCCTTCCATATTTTCTGGAGGAAGTCCCTGTAGCCTCCTCAAACGGCGTGGAGGGTCGATGTTGGCAGAAAAGAGTCGGCGAAAGAAATCTATGGCCAACTAGCGAAAATAAACAACACATGCTAAAAAATCTAAGAATCACAACCAAGCAAACAGGACCTTCTTTTGATGACCGTACTAGTTGGTGATGAAATCCAATGTCGCGTGATCAAGTCTAGAAGGGGTGGGGGTAGGGTGGAACAGTTACAATGGCAACCTGCTTAATAGACTTACACCTTGGTGCAAGCTTCCACGCAGTAATTGTGGATTTACCCTCCAAGGAGCCCGAGTGAGTTTGACCAATGTCTGTTCTAGGTACAGTGAGACTTCCCGTCACCGTCACCTTGTGTAAGTCCCTAAATATTATGGCTACTAAGGTTACCAATTCGCAGTCAGCCCCTAGGCGGGAACAGTCGACAGTCCGATCAGAACGTACAGGTAGGGTATCAAGCC
This sequence comes from Picea engelmannii, assembly GCA_009831015.1. NCBI lineage: Eukaryota > Viridiplantae > Streptophyta > Pinopsida > Pinales > Pinaceae > Picea > Picea engelmannii. Next base: position 143,207 of record ML783101.1, read on the forward strand.
CAAAATCAACTAGAAGGCTTCCACGTAGTAATTGTGGATTTACCTCAAAGTGACCCCCATAATACGATCTGACCACCACAATCAGTTAAACCACGGAGGGTTAGTCCCCGTAGCTTACTCGAATGCAACCTCGTGCGTAACCCTTGTGTGAGAGGGGGATCCCAGGTAGACTTATACGATAACTGGATTTGACTCTCCCTAACTTAGGATGCTACTGTTTGTTTTGGAAACTTTGGAGAGTTATGCTCATAGCCTAATCCAAAGTACTACACCTATTCTACTGTTGGTGGAGGATCCTAGCAAAGAAAAAATTCTCGATAATTTTTAATTAGCGTTGATTTTTATGGATGTTCTTTACGCAAAAGGGGTGTATGGAAGTGAAACAAATGGAATTATGACTCAGACCCAAAGGATGCATCGAATATGATAAGCAGTCATTTCCTTTCGATGAACGTCTATCTAAGGGAGAGAGAGAGAGTTCTTTTCACTTAACAAACACAAATACGGAGTGTCCTCAAACGATTCTTTTTCTCAATCAAATCCTGATGTAATGAAAAAACTTTTAAAATGCCTTCTAATATGCACAATCAATCATGGAGATGCTTTTTCATTGTTCGTATATGAGTTAAAGATCAATTCAGTACAATGCTTGTCTTGCTAATTGTCTCTGTATGAATGAAAATCAAACTAGCACAAGCTAAAGTCATACAAACAATGCACCCTTTTGTTGCAATCAAAACGAAAAGCGAAAGAAAAGAAACAATCAAAGAGAAAACAAAATTCACACCCAAAAAGCAAGAGTTGAAGAACAATGACCTTGACTCAAATCAAGATAAAGAGGTCTGTAGGCCTTTGATGACCTTCACCAGGGTTTTTACTCAGCTGATGAGGAGAGAAGAACAATGCATAGGTTTAAAATTTCACTCAACAGGAAAGAAAAAGGTGAAGAAGGCTACAAGATCCAGACAGTAAGGTGCTTATTCTTCAATCAAAAGACAGATTTCAAGGTTGAAAAGGAAGAAAAATTGACTCACAAGATTACTCAGCAGAGGAAACACAGAGGCAAAATCCAAAAAAATGCAATCCTGGAAAATTTTGAGCCAAAAAGGGTTGGCGCTCTGTTGCCAAGGGAAAGGAGCGTTATAGCGCTCTGTGCAAATACATTAGGAGTGTTGGCGCTATTTTAACACTAGGATAGGGGCGCCGGGGTCTAAAACTCCAAAAAATGTCAAAAAATCAAAAAATGTCAAAAAATCAAAAAATTACAATCCAATTCCGACAATCATGCTGAGTGTGATGGGGTAGGGAGCCAATCAGCTCATGAAACCAATCAAAAGAGGAGTGAACCAGGTCTGAAACAATCAAGGGATAGACCTAGGCCAATGAGGAGAAATCGAAATAATAAATTTTGAATTTGAGGCTATCTCCCCAGTGGAGTCACCAGTTTCTGTTGTAGGAAAATCTCCCTGTGGACAGGTAGATCGCCTCTGAGAGCTTGACCTTAACCCTAGACAGAAAAATTCTTAACGTGGACACTGACTTCCTTTCGGATCTATCTAAACTAATACATGAGAAGGAAGGATAACAAAAGTACCTCTTTATCGACGTTTGTCCCTGCACGCTCTGAGTTGCGCTCCAATCCTTTGCTCCTCGCTGAGTTCTGCAAACAACCAAGATACGACCACTTCCTACTCTATTGATATTAGCTTGAAAATAGATCTATAAATTAATGACAAGTTCATGTAACATCAGACACAAACTAGAAAGAAATAGGCCAAGCATGTCATATTAATGAGAATAACGACAGAAGTACTTACAATCGTAGATGTGAATGCGACAGCTTCGTCAAGTCCCCTTCGTCTAACCCTTTCTCGAAATATCCACGACCTGGCCGACAACAACTTCACTGATCACTTCTCCTTTGGCTGACTGTGTGTTTCCTATGAGATCATAGGTTTCATTCTAGCATTTCTTCCCCCTTTCCACCATCATAGAGATTGTTTAAATAGGTTGGGAGGAGCCTAACCTCTTGAGTTATGTTTAGAACAAGTTGGGAACCTCCTTCTTAGATCAGGGATCTGTTGATGAAACCAAGAATTTGAGTACAACTGCCTCCTAATCTCGAAAGATCGTTTCCTTATTCTCCTCACTAGGCTAACAACTGACCCAGATTAGGGAGCGCTCCTTCAAAATGGGCATCAGAGCGCTAGAACTCTCCCAGAGATGATTAAGGGGAGCGCCAATGCTTCAAAAGTGGGAAGCACTCCTATAGAGGGGTGAGGAAGCATTATAACGCTCCCTGAGGCCTTATGGGGGAGTGCCAGTGCTCCTAAGGCTATTTCATGGGAGCGTTCATCCTCCAAACTCTTGATAAAAAGCCCTCTTCAGGTGTTAAGAGTTATTTGACTCCAGTGAACCAATTCTCTTTCTCCAAATCAAGTATATAAGATGTTTTAAGTGCCTCCTTAATGTCGTCATTATGGCAGTATACTCAAACAACATTTGTGACACTTGTGACCAACTTGCGACACCTGCGGAAGTTGTAAGGAAGTTGTGACACTTACGACAATTGAGAGGAATATGCGACACTTATCCAGTTGAGTAATTTTGATGTGTAACAGTAACCATTGGATTCCTAGTACCACATCTGCACCACCCATGGGTATAGAAATCATTGGACTATTCATTACATATTCCCCCATAGTAAGATTGATCTTATTGAATTTTCCTGAGCAATTGATAGTTCCTCCATCTGCAATCATTACTTGAAACTCTGGCGCTGGATATACAAAGCAATTGAGATATTTGGCTAATTTACAGTGAATGAAATTATGAGTACGGCCAGAATCAATTAGGACTATTACCTTTTTCTTTTTGATGTATCCTTCGATCTTGAGGGTTTGAGGAGTGCTAATTCCAGCCAATGCATTACAAGATATCGTGGGAGTCAACTCTTCAGATGAAATTGCTTCTACGTTTTCAT
>ML783101.1:152133-165849 GCA_009831015.1 Picea engelmannii
CATTGTGGTCAATAAACATATGAAATTGATAAGTTAAGAGTTCAAAAGAAATGAGTCTCATACAAAACCAAGATGAATTATGTCACCTATAACTCATAACTTAACATTCCCACAAGAGAAATCAATTAAAGTGAATGGCTACATTTTTGAAAGAACCTTCTGCAGTGAAGTGATAAACCAATGGTCAAGTGTATTTCGATAAATCAATAAAAGACGACAATAGTCCAGACAACGAGGGAAGTGTTTTCACACTTTCAGTTGTGAAAAATCAAAACGATATCAATTTGCACTTGTCGCGAAAATAGAACAAATGTCTTGAAGCTCAATGCGACGATGATTTGTCGTTTAGAAGACAAGAGGTGTAGGCAGCATTTTTCTAGTAATTAAAAAAAATGAGTTGGCTGCCAACACAACTGTCGTCTTTTAAATTCAAGGTTCCTTCTTCTACAGGAGGAGACATTGTTTGCAAAGAATGACTAGATGTGACAATTGCATTTTGTAAATGATGATGGTTCTCATGATTTGTCAAAATGAAAGAAGTTGACAAAAACTGTGGTGCTTCAAAATCTTCAAGATCAACATCAAAATCTGAACCATCTTGAGATTGAGTGTTAGTGCTCAATTCAGATTGGTTAACAATTAATTGATCTGGCTCGTCTGAGAGAGAAATGAGATATTTAAACCATTTATTAATAAGAGGCATTTCTTTCAAAGGGAATCTAATACAAACATGAATGAACCTAATTGCAAAATCATTGAATGATTCACCATTTTCTTTCCTTAAGCAACTTAATTCTTCACTTAATTAATCATAATCATAGTTACTAAAATCTGATAAAAACTCAAATAGAAACTCAGAGAAATAATGAATAGAATTAGCCTGAAAAGATTTAAACCAAACCTTAACCTGACCTCGAAAAGTGAGAGCAAACAATCTGCATGTAACATTAGAATCGGTGATCTTATGTCTTAAACACTTATAAAAAAAATTAGAAATATGGTCTACTGCAGATGTGTTCCCTTTGCCATCAAAGGTGAGGTCTGAAAAGAGATCAGCTGTCTTGTTGAAAATAACGGGTAGTGAGACATTAAAAGAATGTTCTGACACAGTGATTTGGGGAGCCATGGGAAATTAATTAAATTCGAAACAAAGACTCCTATAAGGCCAGCTTGTCATTCTGGCCCTCCTTCTAGCATCATTTGGTGACGGGTGAAATTGATTGTCCGTCAACTGGAAGAAGGAGTCTGGTCCGGGGTTGTCTAAATAACCCAAGCCGTTTGGTGTAACTCGTTCTGACGCATTTAACGACTCCGTTAGCCATTCTAAGAATCCTAAAAGAACCAAAAAAAAGAGAGAAATAACTAACTAATTACTAAACACTATATATATGTACGTATGCTCTAATGTAACTGTAGTAGTTATATTTAAGCAGAAGATATACAAGTCTCATTTATTTACATGATTTACAAGCTGCAAGTTTTAATCGAAACTTATGAAAATCAATGGAAAAATGATTACTTCTAGGAAGCAGATAAAGAAAGCACATAAAAATATTTATTGTTTTTCTTTTATAAATTTAAATAATCTTGCAAAAAAAAGTTAAAGAAACATGAACATGTGGATAGTCAAAGTTCAACCATACATTCAACTTAACTGAATAACACACATAATAACCTGTCGTTAATCGGCGAAACTTATCTTTTTGTGTTGTATGAGCTCATGCCTGTACTGTTGTTAAGGGAAACGTATAACAGAACAATACTAGCACTTCCAGAATACATTCAAAGAAGTATTTGATATTGGAGTAAATTAATAACAACAGGGAGACAACTAATTAAAAATTGTGTGATCTTAAGATAATCAATATTTAAGAACGAAAGAAAACTCAATTTTGGGTATTGATATTATCCATCATTTAACATTACAAATAAATTCCATAATAATCAAATGATTGATTGATCACACATAAAAAATGGAATAAGAAATTATGGGTAGCATATAACATTTAACAGTATGAAAACACCATATGATTGACAAGCTAAAGCTAAAATCAACCGTTATAACATTTTCATAATATAACAATAATAAAAGAATGAAATGGAATAAGTATCACATAGGTCTAAAGCCAAAGATGAATTACTTTCCCATATTCTTTCTCAAAATCACATGCCCATATAGTAGGCCCAGAAGAATTCTTTTGGATAATAAACTCTTAAAGATTGGAAAAATTAATATAGAAATAATAATAATTAACCATGTATTGATAAAAAAGACTAAAGTTATTTAAATCAATGCATAATCAATTATTGAAAGAATATGAATATATTATATGAAAATAAAATCATTTTACTCACAGGAAAAAAGCCATTAAGCAACTTGGAATTCCATATTCTTCTTTAAAAATATTCATCCATCCTCCCAAAGCTTCCAACCATCCAGTACTCCATTTGAAAAGAAATAAAAAGTTTACAAAAGCAATAATATACAAAAGAGAAAGGATTAAAATCCTCCTCTCCAATTCTTGGATCTCCATGGCTCTGATCTTTCTCATATATTTATAAAATGAATGAACAGTCTCGGTGTCACTATTAATTTCCGCCACCTGAAATTTTCCTCTAAAAGAGACCCAAATATCTCTCAAATAGTGCATTTCTTTGGGAAAATATCTAAGAGAAAGGTGAATGGGTCCATTTTGGTTCTGGGTTTTCAACCGTTTCTTCTAATTCCTTATGGTTTGGCTGCAATCAGTTCTGCAAAATCGTGTGTCTCATCTTGACGCCTTTCCAAATTTTATCTGTTGTTGCTCATAAAATTATTTGTAGAAATCTAAAATTATTTTTGATCAATCATATTGAACGTATTTGGATAATAAAATCAATCCATGATCATATCCGTATCAAATATTTGATAATAGAAACCTGTGAAACAAAAAGAAACTTAAATTAATAACCTAAAAATTGTGAATAAAACAAAATCTAGAAAAATAAAAAATGAATTTAAACTAACTATAACTTATAAACAAACATTATTTATAATTTGTTTTCAAATATGGTCTAGAAGCTTCAAGTTAATGGAGAAAAAATATTAATTTTAGTTTTTTACAAAATCAAACAAATGACAAATAATTATTTGATTATTATTATTTTGAAATGAGATGCAAAATGAAAAAAGAATTTAATTAATTAACATCACCAAATGATTTCATAAAAATGAGAAACCAACCAAGATATTATTTGATGAAGTATTGAACACATTATTCAAAATAGTCAAACTTGCTAATGGGCAAAAGAATGAACAGATAATCATAATTTAAACGTAACTAAACATTTGATAAAAATTAACGTTTTGTTTAAATTGAGATTTTTATGCTTGTTTCTAACTTTTGACATATACTCTTGTAATGAATGTCTCATACTCAAGTGAATGTCTTAAGTTTGTCTCAAAGCAATACAAGGAATAAAACTATTTGAAAAGGTTGATTCTATAGCTCATTTTAATTATCAAGATTCTAAAAGGGGCCCTTTAAATTTTGTAAAAATATAGGGGGGGAGTTTTTGGGGCCCAACAAATAGATAACACTATAAACAATCATGATTGCAAAGGAAACCAAGGAAGTTGCAGAATGTTTTGAGAGGACTACGCAAATATGGACTAGTCTTGAGGAAGATGAGAAGGTCCAATAGTTGGATCAACAAGAAGAACAATTCAATGTTGTAATGAAGGATTTGAAGCAGTGAAAAAATACAATGAGCATCACCGAAATGTTGAAAGGAATGCAAGAGATGAAGAACCTGCAGATGGAACTAAAGCTTGCGTAGACAAATAAGCAGGAAAGGCAGGCTCAATTTGAGCCACTCCAGGAGCAAGTTGTTCAAATAATTGTAGAACTGGAGGTAGAAAATATGAGGATCGAACAAGAGCATACAAAGAGTGCAACATTATTGAATGAACATATTACAACGCAGATGGTAGAGGTGCTAACAGAGAAAGTTGTGCAGGTGAAAGAAAAAGGGGAGGAACTAGAAGAAAAGTTCCACAACTTGGAGAAGGTTGTACATGAATCACACACCACCTAAGTGGCTTGGGATGAGCCACATGTCAGTCTTGGGGTCATGTAAGAGAAGACCTATTTTGGGGAGAAAATTCAATTTTGGAGCATGCACCATATATGGAGGAAAAGAAGCATGCCATAGATGGAGAAAAAACAACATGTCAAAGACCAGGGAAAAGCAGCGCGATGCACATGTGGACAATCCTAGCCATGATAAGGGCTAGGGTTTTTTGTTATGATTGCAATGGCTATGAGGTAATAGAGTAGTACAAATAAAAGCATAGGAGGTCTAGTATAGGTTGGTTAATGAGCAAGGGTCAAGGAAGTTGAGTTCTTTAGGTTTAGGTCATAGGCTGGGGAGCTTGGTGTGGTCTAGTCCACCTCATGGATTGAAATTTTCATAGTTTTTAGTTTTTATCATGGAAAATGTAATGTGTGCAGCCCTGTCTTTAAAGAATGATGAATAAAATAGCAGAAGAGCCAAATATTTGTGGACGTATCCCAAGGGTGGTGAAGGACAATAACCTTGTTGTGTTAATGTGTGTGAATGATTATTTTACTTTTTATTGTATCTATCAGTTAAAGAATGGATGTTTAGCTTGGATGTTTAGCTTAGATTATTACAACACACATGCATAGTTTCCTTGATGAATGAATAATAGATCTAGATAAATGACTACTAAATATGATGTATAAGAAAAATACACACTTCACATTCCCAATCCCTTCCCTGACTGCAAACATATGAGTTTTGTAGTCCCCCATAAGCTATCTCAGCTGAGACTTCCCTATGTACTCTGTGTGCGGTGTTGCATGTTGGTTTACCAGGAGGGCCGATAGTTTGAGGGTTTTGTTGGAAACCTTTGAGATCAGAAATTGGGTCAGCCCAAATGTCCAACAAGATCTTCAACAAGAACTTGGAATAAATGCGCATAATATTGAGTTACTTGACTCTTATTAAACCTTTAATTGTATATATTGTAACAATGAGTTTCAATTCTTAATTTTAGATTGTAATAGTGCTACCATGGGTTATTATATTCACACATTGTAATCAATCTTTCTTATAAATAATATTATCTTTCATATTTACAATACTTTTTATAAACTCCATAGAGGAATACTTTAGGAGTGTGCTATATGAAAAATATGTTCCCATTCAAATAAATAAAACTTATTTTAAAATCCATAGAAGAATACTCTATGAGTTTTCCATTAAACTTGTTTGGTGCTCTACTTAAGGTTATACCACAGTTGTAAACCATGCACAAAAATTCATTATTAAAATAATTCAACTCATTGTGTACTCGCTCTACCTTGAACTGGAGTGAAATCGACGTTTCAATTGAGTGGCGGATTGGGTTATCCAACTTGGAAAGGGTAAGACATGCCACATCATTTTCCAAATGTCGAGATGAGACTGGGGATGATTTAAGGATGAAAATTTGTATTAAAATATAGAAACCCGGGCTAATATTAATAGTCCTTAATATGCAAAATGTGAAATGTTTGGCAATAGTTTTGTGAAAATATTCAAATTTCTAAGGATTTTATATAGTTTCTATAAAATTTTGGCGATTTTTAAGATAAAATAATTTTATTCTATGGAATTTGGGTGAATCGTTTTTTTTAAAAAACCATGGAAAATTAGCCCATTTGCAAAATTTATCCCCTAAAATCATCTATGGAGGAGACAGACTATATACTAGTACTATCAACATTTACAGTACAAGGAAAAGACCCTATACCAGAGGTTTTTACGAAAACCCCTATAAAAATAGCCCAAAAATTCATTTATAGAGGAGGAGCACAGGCAAATGTTTTAGCGAACATTTTTTTAACAGTGCATTTATAAGACTATAACACACCAGTGCGCCAAAATATATAAATGCACTGATGTTAATAGACAATGGTGCATTGTTGCAGAGTTATTTAAAAAACAAATAAAACAACATTTCACATCATATAAAAGTAGATAGAAAGCACTGGTGCACAACAAACGAGTTCGTGGTCTTGCGTTTTTCTTCCAAAATACATATCGGTGCCCCATTGGCCCCTTGCAGCACTGGTGCACAAAAAACAACTCTACAATTTGTGTTTTTTTTTTTAAATGCATAACTGTGTGACTTTTTCCTAGTGGCACATCGCCATATTCCATATGAAGCACCATCATATGTTTTTAAAAATAAACAGTGCACTATATGCATCAGTTAGCACCGATGTGCTTACATGTGCACACTGAAACAAGGTTTAAATAAAAGCCAAAGAAAAAAAATATTTTGGTCCGAGTGTGCACATGACTGTTAAGATATTGTTAAGAATATAGCTAAGAAAATAATACAACTAACAAGATCAAGAAGGAAAAGAAGACTGGCGGAAAAGGGACTAATCCAATTCAATTAATATGTACATCAATAATGTATATATAGTACATATACCATGACTGTTCTCTAACAGTATGACCATTAGGGTAAGATAACGAACTATGATCAGAGAGTTTTAAACATCCCCCCTTAATCATAAGTTCGTTCTTGTCTGAAAAACCACCACTTCTTGACAACTAGTAATGTGTTAAGAAAATATTTAGAGGGCTTAAGATCCTCTCTAAACTATGAAAAAATAGCAGAAGTTGATGTCTTCTACTAAATTGGTGGTTTAAGGGTGGCCACAAACTCATTTGGTGGTTTCGGGATGACCACAAACCAATCTGGTGGTTTCAGGATGACCACAAACCAATCTGGTGGTTTTGGGATGACCAAAAACCAAATGTCTAGTAGAAGATGATGTCTTCTACTAAATGGCATGGTTTTAAGTTGAACATAAACTAACAAGAGCTCAAGGCTCAAAAATTTGAAAATGTAACAAGCATAACTTCATGTCTTCTTCTTAATTGGTGGTTTTAAGCTGACCACAAACTATCCAGAGCTCAAGGCTCAAAAATCTATGAATAGTTTTAGGATTAACACAAACCATATCAACAATAATATGTTCAGGAACAAGACTGCATACTAGGAACTAGGTTGCATACTTGATCATTTGTTCACAAACTCTAAAACAAAATTGGAACCTCACTGAAAACTTTAGATTTCCCCCTGTCGGCGACAAGTGGTTCAGATTCCCTTGATCATCATTCACAAGTATGTCCAAGAAGATATCCAACACCTGTATAAGCTACTGGAACAATGTGTACACTTTCACAATGCATACGTGGATGAATAAATCCAACTCAACAATATAAAATTTAAACTCAACAAAAGGGTGTTGACTTCAACCAAAAAATGCACCCAATTACAATTGCAAGTCATAAAATTCTGAACAGACACTAGTCTTTGAATTATTCTTCAATTTTTTCTTGAATGAAATTGCTTGTTGTTGCTGGATTGATAGGGCTTCGAAACGGGAAGTCTGATTATCAATCACTGATGTTTTTGTTGTTTTTGTTGTTTTTGTTGTTCCCCCGTCAATGACAACTTACCAAAGTCGCATTCTTCTTCTTTCCATAATTCATCACCCAAATTAATAAATTCATTTCATTTATAAGATCTTGTCACGATCTCACACAAGATTTGGCATTTTGTTTGGCTTTACAAAGGACCTTCTTTTTTAAAATAAAACACTTCCTTTAATAGCCAAAATAAAGAGAGAGACTTGCCTAAAAAACAATCCTTTTAAAAAATAAAATCTGATTTTCTTTTTATAGCTAGCTTCTCATATTTAATAAACACCCAAATAAATTTTACTTTATATTTAAAAAATTTTGATAGTGAGAGGGGGGTGAATTAGTATCAAGTACAATTTAAAACGTTTTTCAACTTATACTTAAACCATTCAACTATATCCAATGAGAAATGAACAATAGTATAAGAGTTACACCAATACACCACAACACACCATGCACAATATATGAGAAATAATCAATAGTTATTGTTCAAGGGAAGTAATGACTTCCAAAGGTAGCTACAACCTCCAAATGTAAAGGGAGGGATAAACCTCCAAGAGGAAGATAGAATCCTCCAATATCAATATAGGATTTAACTCTCCATCCTTTCTCCTTCTTTCCACCTAAGAATATATGAGAGATAATAAAACTTTACATTAAATCATCACCATCACATAGAACCTGATAATGCTTCCTGAGACTTCTTCAATTTATGCAATTATTGAATTCTTGGAATACTATGATCCTGTAGATAATATTACTCAATGTATTCTATGAAAATTCTCCAAGTTTCACCCCTTGAATCCTCCCCAAAAAGAATTTATAGAGAGAATTGTAGACTTTGTTCAATTCTGGTTTATTCAGGAGACTGAACTTGTACAGAATGCCCCGTGCTCAATATTTTACATCCAATTCTGAAACTCACAAAAAATAAACTAAATTATGTACTCTTTCCAATTCAATTTGTCCCACTTCATTTTTATTCTCTATGAATAAGTTATGACTATTTTACCCAGAACACTTGTTTATTGACTAGCTTGAGGACTGGTCAAAAACCCTATCTTCCATAGTGTAACGTCCTCCTCGTTACGACAACAACCCGGAGAACAGGTGCAAATTTTTTTTTTGTGAAGGTGTGTGGGAACGTGTAGAAGTAACAAACATACTTGACTCTACGTTGCCACTTGACAATCGACAAGACGCAACCACGATGTTCAACACAAGAAGACTGAAGGCACACAACGAGTAACTGCAACAATATACGACCATAGGCGTAAGGTGCATAACACAAACATTAAGACATACTGGGGGTGCACAGTAAGAACACAAAGGGAAGAATCTGGGGTGTTAGGGTTACTATTTCTGCACAGGAGAGCAAGGCGTTTAGTCTTATGTCTTCTCAAAAGAAGATTAGACAGGCTCCTGGCCGACTGCTCAGGCAGAAACTAGTAACCCGACCTAGAACAAGATGCAAGCAAGACGAATATGACAAGATGACCCTGACATATCATAGTGACAACAAGCAATAAACTCCCCTAGACATAAGGCGTACAACTAGCAGCGGTAAGCAAAAACGACACCAGGTGTTAAGTACAGTACAGTCACAGATGGAAGAATCCAACAGTAGAGTTTACTATTTCTGCACAGAAAAGCAAGGCTTTTAGTCTTATGTCTTCTCGAAAGAAGATTAGACAGGTTCCTGGCCGACTGCTCAGGCATAAACTAGTAATCTCTGTTAGGTGTGTCGCAAGAGTGGAAACCCTACCTTTAAAGGGCCCGAGACTCTTGATACAGCACTGGATTCTTTACACAGAAAAATCACACATACAGACATACATACTAAGGCTACATGGAGATTTCTACATCCCGCCTGACACAAGCAGACCACGTAATGCTAGACAACCAAGTACTACAAGTCAAGGACAACCATGACCTCCATAGGAGACGCAAGTCAGACGGACCTAGATAATGACCAACTGACATTAAGACAAGGCATCGTCAATGACTCCACTGTGATTAATGATAGACCACTTACTCCAGTTAAGATTTCAGAAATCAAAGAGTACATTAAGCATAAGGAAAACCAAGTAAATCTCAATTCCCCATTATTAAGTCATGAATTCTTATTAATACTTGGTTCAAGATATCACAATCACATGTTATTACTAACAATCGAGATGATAATAGCAACACCAAGAAATGATTCTGATAGTACCTTTTGTACCACAATGACTGGCATTAATAACAATCACAAGGCAAATATGTGCTAACCTTAATACATAAGCGACGATGTCATTATCATAAATGATGAACATATTAATAGTTACATTATCATGAATGTTAGTATTAACCTGAAACATTATGCTATATACTATCTTAGCATTACATTACGTTACTTTCATCCATTCCAACATATTACATTTCAGGTCAAACTCTGCAACAAATATTAGTTATCATACTTCTTGTAGGCTGCCAGTGAGTAAATCATAATAACATTCATTTCATTTTACATTTAGATGACAATAAAGTAATCGCAACAGTAACGTTCATTTTAATTTACCCTGTCATTAACATTCCACAACTAATAGTCACTTTGGAAACCGGCAATCCATAAATATTAGCATTAATATTAACCTTTCATTACCATAGCCTTTCAGAAGCCAATAAGCAATGGGGATTTCTCCCTCTATAATTAATAGCATAAATGTTAATTTCCTTAAATTAGAGGTCCGTGAGCAAAAAGACATGCGGTTTGCAGCTAGTCCATTTCGCCCATTAAGGAATAAAAATTTCGGCAACCAGTAATGAATGGGTACGGTGATGCTGTAAATCAAATAATAAAATATACGTTGTGTTGTCTTTGTGGTCGGCCATCACAAATTCAACAAAAAGAGATCTCGTTGACACCCAAATAAGCAAGGCAGCATTGGAAAAGGCGGTCTAACACCAGCAAGTTGTCAATTGGTGGCCCCAGTCCCAGTGCAGGTCCAACTGACAGCTACTGCATTGCATGGGGACACCATTTTGCCAGGAGATTGCATTGAGTAATAAAGGCGGCACCGACAAAAGAGGCTCGGGCCAAAGGACCATGAAAATGCCAATTCGAATGCATGGTGGATATTGTCTAAAATATATCGCAGTGAAATCTAAAAGATCACTGGTACGGTGACATAATACCTTGGGTAAAAAGTTGAAACTAGAAACTTGTGAGCATTAACCACAATTGGGAAGCATTTCGTGGGCAGAAGACAGATCCGACGAAATTGTTGTTCAGCACGAGGATGTCATCTGTGCTGCAGGTGAAAACCTCAGCGAATGTGTACATGTCGTAAAATACTGAGGAAGAACAACGAAATTTTAAAGTGAAAGGTGACTACAGAGCGATCGCCGGTTTTCTACTATGGCGCTCAGATTATTGTAGAGGTGCTTGTAATAAAATTATTTCATTTTGTTCATTGCTTGGGGATTTATTATGAGAATTGATGTTGGATTTTTATTTTTTTTTGTGAGTGTATAAGAAGATGAGTCGGACACGGTCAGAATCCAATCAACTACTTGATAAGGATATCTTTCTCGCCCAAGTACATCCTGGAATGGATTACCGGTTATAGTATCCTGGCTGGTTGTTCTGGATGAGGGCAGCTAAGGTCATTCATCTTATCATTGACACCAAACATTAGTTTTCAAATATTCTGGAAATTTTCACCTGCCATTCTTGGATATTACTGGGCAGTGGCTTGCACTATTATAATCTCATCTTGGGATTTTGATGAGTCAAGAATCATCGTTAGGCTGCTCAGGTCTCTAACTGTTACCATCAAGTATCCTGTAGTTTATCTTTTTATTTTGCTAAAGAAATAAAAACAAATCCTTCGTATTACTGTGCAAAAAAAAAAAATTGTCCAAGTATGTCAGCAGAACTCTCCTGAGTTGATTGTAGGCCTAAAAGGCATAAACTCAAGGTTGTTCTGAATCTAATAATCGTAATCCTGTGATTATGATGTCGGTGACATAAATCTTTCCTAACTAAAGTCTAAAGTATCCTTGACCTGATTAATATTGATTGACTCTGAATGGCTCTATGGATTGGCTCTGATTCGAAATTTTAGCTAAATTGGCAGAGGTACGAAAATTTTTACACAACATACTAAGTCGATATGTTTCAAAATCATTTAAAAATTCAACCACAGGCCCAAAACAGACCACAACCCACGGCATGCAAGAACGAAATTGTCAGAACCAACTTCAGGAACAAATTACCTAACCATTTATTTATATATATGCATTTTTTTTTTCGGAAACAAAATCACTATATCCATATACAAAAATGGACATTGCGCAGTAAAAGTCGAATGGAGACGCAAAGCTAGAGTTTGCTCAGAATTTTCACAGTAAATTTACATCATTGATTGAAATTAAACATTCATTCGTCTAGATTTCCATTACATAAGTAGATCTAATCATAATCGAATGCATTCTACTCTACTAAATGACGCGCGTACCTTTTCCCTTTCGACCGCCTCGATTGACGTTCGCGCCTCGATTGATGTCTCGTGCTCCTTGCCGCTCCTACTTGCCAACCGTGGAAATCTCACCGGTACCTCCAAGCCAATCGCTAGGGGTACTCTGCTTCCCCCTTAGCCCCCCGAGCCGCAAAGGGGCCACACATGATCCAGAGATAAGACTAGCTTCTCAGCTCGCCTCCAAGGCTAAGCTACCACTCCAATACAACTGAGATAAACCCAACTCCTCACAAGCAATCCGTCAAGACACAATCCGGCAGCATAACGTTACGCTAACCGTTCATCCATTCTTCCTTCTTTTCCGCTTCTTTTATAGAAATTTGAGACCCACCTACTTTCCTAAATCATTATTAATTAAATTTTTATGACAAACCTCTAAAAATTCACTGTCGTCCAAGTGTCACTAATCCCCGCGGTTCTCCCAAAAATTCATTTCTTTTTAATAATTAAAAGACTCAATTCCCTCACCCCCCCTTTAATCGCTCCTAAAATTACTCCTAGGGTTCCTAGATCCCCTCTCATGCTTTTAATAACTTTCCTAAAATGAAGTTTCTGATTTTTAGTAACTCCTTAAATGTTGATTGCTTTTTCCTTTTTACCCTATGTCTCCTACTTTCAATATTAAGTTTCCTTTAATACAAGTTTCCTTATTTCTATTAATTGTTCCTTTCCTCCTTTTTTTTTTATTTTGTTTATTTTTTTTTATTTATTTATCTTTTTTCTAAAACCCCAAATGATAAAGTACTTATAAATCTTTTCATTGTACTTCTAAAATCCTAGCTTTTATACTCCCACACTTTAATAATTTTAATTCTTCTTTATAATTTAAAAGCCATGGGTTTCACTTAATTTATCTCCCTCATTACTTTACCCCCTTTAATTTTAAGAAGACTTTAAATAACACTTAGGAGGGTTTTAGTTTACGTCCTTAAGTTTATTTTTGGAGGGTCTTCTTTTAAGGCTAGTCAAAATTTTATCTTAGAGGTGTTTTAAATTTAGGTTTAGATTTGAACTGGGCGACAATTAATTAGGGGATTCATATTAGGAATTTCGTCAGGCGCTAAGGTCTTAGGGTCATCTAGGTTTGTCTCAACATCATCATCAATGCAATGTGCCCTTCAGGACGCACTACGTGCTCTAAGGGTGCCACTCGCCTTGTTTCTTTCTGTTGCGCAACGTGCCCTTCAAGATGCACCACGTGCTCCAAGGGTGCCACTCGCCTTGTTTCTTTCTGTTGCGCGACGTTCCCTTCAGGATGCACCACGTGATCCAAGGGTGACACTCGCCGACTTGACGGATTGGTAGACACCTATAACCCCTGGAGTCAACACTCCGCTAGGTGAACTTGTGGGAGACTAAGGGCTCTAAGGAATAAGGCCCCCACCTTATTGCGTGCCCCTTAGAATCATCATGAGCGACTGTCGCAGTCTTCCCTCACGGCATCGTGGATCCTCTCGAACTAGGTAATCGTTAACCTATAGTTCGAGCCATGGCAGGAGTGCTAGTAGGCTGTGGCAGGGCTGTTGTCCACACCTCTCCCTCAACCTCTCTGAAAATCTTGTGTGGCCCCTTTACTCCATATGTGAGTCTGGTCGGCAAGCTATCGTCATCCTGCATCATCAACCATCATGTCAGAACATGTCAACAACATATCATCAAATCAATAAATATCATGGTAAATAAATCAACTCAATATCACACT